>MU752808.1:33064-58279 GCA_026770625.1 Nicotiana glauca | reverse complement strand
CTTTTAAATTTTCGAAGCACTTCGTCCTGCTCTGGGCTCTTAGCCGGCTTTTCAATCTCTGTCGGGACCTCAAAACGGGGATTATAGGCGTGTGGCTCGTGTGCTTTGAATGTCGATTCAGGGGGGTAATATTGGTTATCGTGAGCCTGAAACAACGGCTCACTGGAAGATCTTTGTAGCGTGGCTGGTGGGGGTGCCACGAAAACGGGAACATTTGGTGGGGGAAGGTTTTGATTGGGTGGTGGATCTTGGGGATCATAGGGATTTCTCCCCTGATAGTAGTGGTGACTTGGGAAGCCTGTCGAAGGGCCATGGGGAGGGTATTCCGGCGTGTGTCCTGGTGGGAGAGTAGGAGTAATGGGAGGTTCAGGCCCCTTTTGTACCCTAGCCAAGGCTAACTGCATTTCATTCATCTCCAGTCTCATTTTTTCCATTTTTTCCATTGCCTCTTTCAGCATCTGACTTTCCGTCCTTTTCTCCTCAACACTTTGGTCTGAACTAGTCATGCTTTTCAGTATGGGCCCTTTGGATCTTGTTTGGTAAAGGTAATCTGCCAGAACGTTCTAACAAACTAACTATTTTGAAATCTCTGGAAAACAACAAACTGGTTAGCGTTAGAGTTTAACATATATTGCAATTGCACGTTGGGGAATGTAATGTTCCTAGGCAGTTTAACCATTTCTAACATGTCTTTGCTCCGACCACATGCATCATCCCGGGTTACTTTATTTGTGCCTTTTTGAAGTTTTTCCGAAACCTTCCATTATTTCTTTTTTCTCTCTTTTCTTTTCGTTTATTCACTTTGCCTTTTCTCTTTTATTTTTAGTGGTGGTCGAATCTTATGGGGATTGCCTACGTATCATATCCCCGCATGAATCAGACCGTACGTAGTTCTACCAAATGAAAGGTAAACAACAATGAAACATTTTTTGGAATTTTCAATTTTCATAATAAAACAGACTGGGTTTCAAAGGTTTAAAGATGACCTACAAACTCGAAAATCAAACAACCCACATATTCTAATCAAAAGAATTACAAACTCAAAAACAAACGGCCAGCTTCCTTTCCCTGTTTGCCAATTTCAACCAAATGGCTATTTTTGCAAACGTGGCCCCTTCCCAATTTCTCATGAATTTTGAGGTCGGGGACGATCTATTTTGTGACACTTTTACAAACTTGTCCGTTCTTTTACGAAACACAACCTTCCGACAACTTAAAGATATTCTAAGGCTATCTCGGCAAGAACGGTTCAATATATTGCCGAAGCTGGCTCGACTTATTTTGACTAAAAATCACAAAGGCATTCACTTGCCCACTGACTCTTTTTTTTTCCTTATTTTTCAAATTAAAACAAAAGACTTGGTTTTGCAAACACGACCTTTCAGCACTTCGGGGACGAAGATTTTAAGGTTGTGTGGGTCAACCGGCCAAAATCTAAAAAATGACCCAAAGGTGGCTATTTTTGCAAAGTCAGCATTCCGGCGCCCCTTTCGGGAACATTCGGCTATTTTTGACAGAAACAGCATCACCTGATTTATTAAAAAATCTTTTTCTTGTTTTTCCGAAATAGCAATCCGACATTGCGAACACGACCTTTCAGAGCCTCGGGGACGAGGATTTAAGGCTGTGTGGGCTAATTGGTCAAAAATCTAAAAATGACCAAAAGTGGTCGTTTATGCAAAGTCAGCCCTCCGGCGTTCCTTTCGGGAACATTCAGCTATTTTTGACATAAACGACATCACCTGACTTTGTTTATGAAAATTTAAAATTTTGACATTTTGGCTATTTTTTGTAAAAAGGGAAGTTGGACCCGATGAGGGTTGCCTACGTATCTCACATCCGGTGAGAATCAAACATGCGTAGTTCGGGCAAGAAAATAGACTTAAATTTTGAAAACAAAACTCCTTTCTTTTTCAAATAAATCAAACTAAAAATACTTCTCCTTTTTCAATTCAACTTTTCTCAAAATTTCGGCGGAGTTGCAACGCCATTTGTATACTGGGTTTTTCTAAAACAGGTGATTATCCCTCTACACTGTTATTTTCTCTTTCTCTTTTTCGCAATTTTCCCGTATTCCCGATTTTCAGAAGCCGGTCAACATGCAAGTCTGAAGCAAATAAATGCGTAAAACAAACAGGATGCAACAGGATGATCTTTTTCATTTCAGGTTACCTGTCCTAGACGGACCCAACCCCCGTGTTGAGTCCCCTAAGTCAAATGCAACATGATGCAAATAAGTGTTCCTACTAGGGATCCGACATGAAGTCAAATTATTCTAAGTTTTCACCTGGGTTTGTTGTTCTAGACCTGGCTTACCCGAGCGGACAACTCGAGCCGAGGATGGGAGCTGTGTACCGGTAACCAAAAGGCCATCCGATTTTGCAACTCCTCCGAATCCTCGTTCTATTTTTGGAGATATGACACTAATAGAAAGAAGTCACGACCAGCGTGCACTCCTCATGAGAGAGAAGAGATGGGTTTCGGTACAGTTTATATATACAATTCAAATAATATCAAAGCGGTAAAGCGTTTAGCACATCTAGCAGGAAAACATGTAGAAAAATCAGATAAAGCCAAACACAACAATTATTCTAAGCTTGAATTCTTAAACCCTGAACCGAAGTTCTGGGTTTTTAAAATCCCCAGCAGAGTCGCCAGAGCTGTCACACCTCCTATTTACCTACCGCACCCTGCAAAAGGTGTGATAAAGGGAGTTTTTTTCCAATTAAAGGACAATTGAAACGGGATTATTATTAAAGATTCAGAGTCGCCACTTGGGAGATTAATGGTGTCCCATGTCACCGGTTGAATCCCGAATGGAGGAAAAAATTGACTCTGTATTACAGTCTGCGAACTAGAAATCCGGATAAGGAATTCTGTTAATCCGGGAGAAGGTGTTAGGCATTCCCGAGTTTCGTGGTTCTAGCACAGTCGCTCAACTGTTATATTTGGCTAAATTTTTAATACATGTTTTTACCGATGTTCTTTTAACTTTGAACCGATTCTATTATTATTTTTTAACGAGAATTGCAACGTCGTAAAAATACGTCTTGAACCACGTCACATCAATGTACCCGTGGTTATTGACATATTTTGACTCCGTTGAGATTTGGATTTGGGTCACATAAATGTGCACCCGAGTTTAAGAAAGTAAGATTATTAACACACGCCTAAAGAGACTATCGCGTTACTATTTTGGGGAAGGCCGCGAAATTCGCTAAACAGTCCGTCCCAAAATCTAAGAGTTTTTAGTTAATCCCGCAATTTACATTTTTGTTCGGCGAGGCTCATCTCACCTTTTATTAAGGGTCAACCTAAAGCAACTACAATTTTTCTATTTATTATTTGTCTCTAAAAGGCCAATTAACTTACAATTATAAATCCGGGCCTCGAATTCGAGTCCGAATTCAAACAAAAGGGAAGACTCTTTTAACTTGAACCCGCTACCTAATTCGAAATCCAATTTTATATTTTTGTGAATTAATTCCCAATACTCCTAGTATAATTTAAAGGGTTTTGGATTTGTAATGATTTTGGGGCCTCGAAAATTGGCCCAGTAGCATATTGTACATTATTGGTGATTACTATCCACTCTTGGGCCTTTGACTCCTGTACTTGGTCCAATACAAACTAGGCACAATCAGTGATTTTGCTGGGCTGTTGCCAGCTTCATGCTCCAATGTAGGCCTCATTAACAAGCTAGAAAAACTGGAATTGGGCCCCGTCTGTGTGTGATTGGGGCCCACACATGCAATAGCAAGGAAAAGAAAAATACAACCCAATTTGGTCAGGTACCTAATAAATTCCTACACGTTTTTTAACTACAAAACATACAGAATTTTTGAACTTGTTTTTACCATTATTGAAACGATCCAGTGTTTGAGAGCTATTATTAAAACTAACATTAACCACTAACATGTGAAAACTAATATTGTTTACTATCATACTTCAACATGTTATTCAAATGAATATCATTCACTTCAGTGACTCATGATCTCCTAATAGAACCACGAATTTACTCATTTTTGATACCTGTTTATTTTTTTAACTACTGGATCCAAAATTAAAGCTGCGCTTATAATAGTTCAATACAAAAATACAGTGACTAACCGATTTATGATGTAGCATTTAACATATAACAGTCTAGATATTCAGAGTCCACACAATCAGGATTACACAGTCCAAGTTTAGATACAAGTCAAAAATCAAACCATGTCTAAAATGTGCTAAACATTCACTTGTAACAATCTAACTATCAACAGTCCAATTCTCCATTTTTAGATGAACATATACGCTGGAAATACAGTAATCTTATAAATTCAGAGATGAAGCAACACTTTAATTTACTTCTGGACTTAAGAATGATATAAGATGTACTTGGATAATGGAATACAAGAAGAAAAAGAGGAAGTCAACATCAATGTAACAGCAATACAACAATGCCAATCAGTAAACCCAATAGCTTCAAACCAGAATTTTTCAAATCCAAATCCAATCCACTTTAACTCAGATATGACTTGGTGATTTTAAGAGTTTAAAGCTAACAAGAAAAACTAGGAAATCAGAACAAAATGACTCAATTTTGGAGTGGTTTTTCAGGCAAAGAATTCAGTGTTCTTCTCTTAGCTAACTCTCTCAATGTCTCTATTAAAAAAAAATGTCCCCCTCTTTTGTGTTCTGCCAGTTTGGTTTTATAGGCCTATCAGAAAGAGAAGCCCTTGTGTCCAGAGACAGGCTGCCCTGGCTTAAAAAATAAGTCCTAATGGCTGTCATTTCCACTCAGGATTGTCTAGGCATGGAGTTTTCTATTTTTAATCTTCTGAAGTTAAAAAATATAGTGCATATCCTACTGTACAACAGGTTCCACTACCCACTCCCATGTGCATTTACAACCTTTATCATTAACCCCATCATGCCTCTGATTTCCAACATTGAGAGTGCACAAACAGGGTGTCAAAACCACTAGTAATCCTTTTCAAATCTCAATTGAACCCTTTCTACTGACTTCACTCTCTTTAATTATATGTACTGCCCATTCCCCTTCCTAAAAAGTCCCTCCACTTCAATTGTTTAAACTTAACTTCCAGATTACCCTTACCCCCCTGTTATTAAATTATCCCTTAATTACCTGTTATCAACAAACCCTTTCTAATTAACTCTACAGATTATCAAAATCAATTCTAACTAGAAACCATCCAAAATCAAACATATGACTGATTGTCATTAACAGTGAGTTAATTGATAAATCGAACATCAGAGAAACAAATCACATTCTTAATCAAAAAAAAAATGTAAATAAAATCCAAACACAAACTAAAATTAGAATCAGCAAGGTTTTACACCCTCAGTTAAAATATGCACATTCATTTTGAGTAGAATCCAATTTATAACTAATTAACTAGCATATGAATAATTCTCAATCAATAACCATATATGATCAAACAAGAAATGACCTAACTATACAAGCTGAATTGGCAACCCTATGAAGTAATAAAAGAAAATCGAAGAAAGGGGTAGGTGAAGAACAAAACGAAGTAAAACAACTAAAAACAAACAAGAAATGCAAACAGAAGTACCTGACATCGATTCAACAGAAAGCACGGCTCAGATTTTCCGAATTCCTCCAATTTTGGTCCACTTGGACATTATTCGTGTATTTTCTAGCAAAAATACACGAATAAGGTCCAAATAGACCCAATCTGTTGACAATATTAACACTCGCCCATTTTTGGGATTTTAGGGTTCGTCTTAGATTTGAAATTCGAGGACCTAGGCCAACATTTGAGGGAAACCAGGTGTGTATTTGGAAGGAGGGTGGTCTAGTGGTCAAAGGGTGTGAGCGTGGGGCGGTTTGGAGGTGGCGCCGCCACCGGGGATCTTGTGGCGGCGATTAGGGTTCTTAACTAAAATTGAGATTCGAGGCCACCGGGTTAGATTCGAAGGAAGGTGGACACGGGATTGGAGTGGGGAGGTTGAGGGGAAGCTGTGGTGTGAAGATGAGGTTGTTTGAAGGTTGCCCGCCGCCGTGGGCGATTTTCGGTGGGCGGCGGGTGGTGGTGTTACACGGGGGCGTCTCTAAGGTTATGGGGGGTTTGGTTTGAGAGGGGGTAAGGGTTAGATTTTAGGTATATCAAAATTAAGGAATTAATTAGAGCCGTTGGATGATGGAAATCCAAAGGCTGTGATTAATTCCTTAATAAAACGGGGTCGTTTGGTTTCAGGGTGGGGCTGGACTGGTTTGGGTCTTGGGTCGGTAACGGGTCAGGGTGGACAATCTGGACCGTTGATCAATTTAAATCAACAAATCAAATTTCGCGTGCCCAAACGACGTCGTTTGGACGTGCGCCTGGGATGGACCGGACTGGGTTGAGTCTTGGGCTGCTGAAATCAAAACTAGCCCAATTTTTTATTTTCTCATTTTTGTTCTCTTTTCTTTTATTTCCTAATTAATAAAACTAAAATTCTAAAAATCTTGAATTAAATCATGGAACTAAATTAACTAGCCAAAATAATAATTAACATATACTAACAATTATCACACAAAATTAGACACCAATTAGATATAAAATCACACAATTTAGATATTAAATGCTAAAAATGCAAAGTACATTATTTTTTGTAATTTTTTCATTTTTGTAAAACAAACTTAATTACTCTTAGTTGTAAATTAAATCCTAAATGCAAATGCAACATATTTTTTGTATTTTCATTAATTTAAGCAAATAAACATGCACGAACGAATGCAAACAATACAAGAAAAATAACACAAAATTCACAACAATTGTAAACAAACGAAATTATTTTATTTTTTTTGAATTTTTTGGGAGTGATTCTCATATAGGACAAAAATCACGTGCTCTCTCTCTCTCTCTCTCTCTCTCGCACACACACACACACACACACACACACATATATATATATATATATGACCCAAAGAGTCATCACCTGTTTTCTTACCCATTATGTACTTCCGAGGCCTTGAAAATCCCATTTAGGGTTGCCTCGATTTGCGTGCACAATACGGGCGCGAATCCGGTTAGCTTAAATATGATTTCTGTGAGAAAAATATTAATTTTGTTATTAAAATGAATAAATTTGATTTCGATCAATATTTTGGGTAAACAAACCCTGACCAGTGATTTGACGGTCCGTAGGAAAATTTGGGACTTGGGCGTATGCTCAAAATCGAATTCCGAGGTCCCAAGCCCGAGAAATGAATTTTTGTGTGAAATTGTTTTCTGGAAATAATTAAGGAAGTTAGAAATGAAATATGATTAGAACGTGATGGTATCAGGACCGTATTTTGGTTCCAGCGCCCGGTACAGGTCTTATATATGGTTTAAGTTCTTTATGTAAAGTTTGGTTGAAAACGGACGTCGTTTGACGTGTTTCGGACTTAAAATGGAAATTTGATGTTTTATGAAAATTTGAAAGAAATCATGAGTTTTGAGGCTTGATTCGATGTATATGATGTTATTTTGCCGATTTGACCGCACGGATAAGTCCGTAGGATATTTTTGAGATTGTGTGCATATTTAGTTTGGAGCCCCGAGGGCTCGGGTGAGTTTTAGATAGGCCACTGATTGCATTTTTGAACTTTGGAAAAATATGGTATGCTCAGCTCTGTGATCTTCGCATTTGCGAAGTATACCTCGCAATTGGGAGCTCGCAAATGTGAGCTTTGCATCGCAATTGCGAAAATAGGGATTTTGGCCTACTGATCGCAAATGCGATCTTATTGTTCGCAAATGCGAAAATAGGGAGGTCGCAAACGCGACTTTTCTTCGCAAATGCGAGACCTGGGAAAAGGGAAGGGTTCGCAAATGCGAACCCTGCTTCGCAAATGCGAACCCTGCTTCGCAATTCCCATAAATGGTTGGGGTTCGCAATTGCGAACCCCAATTCGCAAATCCCACATCTAAGGCCTAGCAAATTTTATACTTAGTCGAATTTGAACCATTTTTCATCATTCTTTCAAAACACAAACTCCTTGGGCGATTCTTCAAGAACAAATTTCCTTCCAAATCATTTAAGTCGATTTTTACTCAATTCTTTCAATCATTAACATCATTTAACATGTTTTCAACTTAAAATCAATGATTTTCATGGGTGAAATTGGGGGTTTTGGGTAGAACCTAGGTTTTTCCAAAATTGGGGATTTGGACCTCAATTTAAGGTCTGATTTCAAAACAAATCATATATTTGGGTTCCTGGGGGAATGGGTAATCGGATTTTGGTTCGAACGTCGGGTTTTGACCACGTGGGCCCGGGGGCAATTTTGGAAATTTTGGGAAAAACTTTGGGAAATTCATTTTTATGCATTCAAATTGATTCATTTAGTATTTATTAAAGTAATTAAGTGACTTGTGACTAGATTCGAGCATATTGGAGGTGGAATCACGGGGTAAATATATAGTTGAGGCTTGAGTTGAATTCAAAGCATCGAGGTAAGTGTTCGGTTTAACCTTAGCTTGAGGGATTAGGAGTTGAGTCTCAATTGCTACTTGTTTTGTGTTGAGTACGACGTATGGGCATGGTGACGAGTATCCATGCATTGGTGTCGAGCATGACCGTGAGTCTTAATTTGATAATTGTGTATCCTTGATTGATCCTCTGAAAATTGTGACTGAATATTGGTATAAGTTGTGCCAAGTAGAAGTTGAATAGGACTGATTGTAGCCGTCTCTCCCTTGTCGGGATGTTTTACTTGTTGTTATTGTTTCCCTTGCCGGGAAGATTATTAATTTGATTGTTCCCTTGCCAAAAAGTTATTAATTGATTGTTCCCTTGTCGAGATTATATTGTGCATTGTGATGAAGGTAAATGGAGCAGGTGGTACGCCTACCACATGTGATATTGATAAGGGAGCAGGTGGTACGCCTACCACAAATGATATTGAAATGGGAGCGGGTGGTACGCCTGCCAAAAATAATATTGCAATGGGAGCGGGTGGTACGCCTACCACGAGTGATGTTAAAATGGGAGCGGGTGGTACGCCTACCACGAGATATTGAGAAATGGGATCGGGTTGCATGCCTGCAACAAGATGAGCTGAATATGAAAGTTGCCTTATCTCTTCATTTTGTGCTAGAAGCTAAACTGTAGATGTACGCTCTATTATTCCTGATATTATATTTCTATCTGTTGCCCCTGAATCATGCTCCCTCCCCAGCTTAAATTGTTATTTTCTTGTTGTTTCTTCGTTGTATTTGTATATATATATGCACAGGTTTATCTGGAGTCTGGTCCTAGCCTCGTCACTACCTCGCCGGGGTTAGGCCAGACACTTACCAGCACATGGGGTCGGTTGTGCTGATACTACACTCTGTGCTCTTTTGCATAGATCCAGGTTTTGGACAGCAACCACAGTAGCACGAGAGTCAACCTTCAGTCCAGTGAGATACCGAGGTAGCTCTACAGGTGTCCGCAGGCCTGACGTCTCCTCTATCCTTTACTTTAGTCTGTTATCTCATTGTAATCAAGACAAACAGTTATATTTTCTTTCATACATTGTATTTAGTACTCTTAGTAGTTCGTGAGTATGTGACACCAGTCTTGGGTAGAGGCTTATGTGAATTTTTCTGCATTTCAATTCAGTTTTCTTTAATTTAAGACTTCTACTTACTTAATTAATTCCATTGCTTTTATATTGTTACCGATAATTGTTAAAGAGGATCATGTTGTTAATGAAAAAGTAATTAAACTTGGCTTGCCTAGCTCCTATTAGTAGGCGCCATCACGACTCCCGAGGGTGGAAATTCCGGATCGTGACAAGTTGGTATCAGAGCTCTAGGCTATATAGGTCTCACAACTCACGGAAAAGCTTAGTAGAGTCTGAGGGATCGATACGGAGACGTCTGTATTTATCCCCTAGAGGCTACCGAGTTAGGAAAAGTTTCACATTTGTTCTTTCTTGTCGTGCAGTTTGGTTTCTCAATGCTAATTGAATTTCTACTCTGTTCTTGCGCAGATGGCGAGAACATGCGCTTCCTCATCTTCCGATCAACAGTCCGAGCCCCAGGCAGCACCCGCTAGGGGTAGAGGACGAGGCTGTGCTAGAGGCCATGCTAGAGGCCGAGGTAAGGGCAGAGCTCAGCCCCGAGCAGCAGCACCAGTGGCGGAGCCTCAGGTTGACTTTGATGAGGAGGTTCTGGCCCCAACCCTAGCAGTTCTGGTGGGCCCAGCTCAGGTCCCAGAGGGGTTTATTGCTACCCCGGTTCTTCACGACGCTCTGTTCCGATTGGTGGGTCTTATGGAGAGTGTCACCTGAGCAGGTTTGCTTCCTGTAGCCCCAGCCGTCTCTCAGGTTGGAGGAGGGGCCCAAACTCCTGCTACTCGTACTCCAGAGAAGGTAGCTCCCCAGGTTCAGGCTCCAGTAGTGCAACCAGTTAGAGCAGCGCAGCCAGGTATGGTAGCCCAGGCCGGTGATGGGGCAGCCATGTCTGCCGATGTTTTATGGAGATTGGATAGGTTCACAAAGCTCTTCACTAATACGTTCAGCGACGTTTTTTTTTGAGGACCCCCAGGATTTCTTATATAGCTGCCACGAGGTTCTTCGGAACATGGGCATTGCTGAGGTCAATGGAGTTGATTTTGCTGCATTTTGCCTATCTGGATCCGCCAAGACTTGGTGGAGGCATTTCTGTTTAGCTAGACCAGTAGGGTCTCCAGCCTTGACCTGGGAGCAGTTCACACATCTATTTCTAAAGAAGTTTCTCCCTATTACACAGCGAGAGGCCTATTGGTGGCAGTTCGAGCGTCTCCATCAGGGATCCATGACAATCACCCAGTACGAGACCAGGTTTATTGATTTGGCTCACCATGCCCTTGTTGTACTTCCCACTGAGAGGGAGAGAGTGGGTCGGTTTATTGATGGACTCATTCAGCCTATTCGTCTCCAGATGGCTAGTAGCGAGATATCCTTTCAGGAGGCGGCCAATGTGGCCCGGAGGATTGAGATGGTATTGTCACAGGGGGATGGTCATAGAGCAAACAAGAGACCCCGTCAGTCAAGCCGATTCAGTGGTGCCTCGTCTGGAGGCAGAGATTCGTATGATAGGGGTCAGCCTTCTAGGCCCTTTCAGTTAGCTCTTCAGGTCTCCTATGGTACTTCAGGTGGTCATGGTTCTCAGCCGCATTATTTCGATCAGCAGCCTTGCAGTGCACCATCAGCGCCTATAAGTGCACCGCCGCTTCAGAGTTTCCAAGGCCGTCCACCGAGGGCTTATTTTACTTGTGGAGGCACGAGGCACATTTCTAGGTATTTCCCTCGAGCTTTGTGCATTTCTCAGCAGCGGGGTCCCTGTCCTATGATTCAGGTACTAGATGTTCCACAGGCCGCCCAGCCAGCTAGAGGCAGGGGTAGAGGTACTAGAGGTGGAGGTAGAGGTCATAGAGGTAGAGCTCAGACCGACAGAGGTGGGGGTCAGCCAACAACAGGCCGTCCCAGGGAGGTAGATCAGAGTGGTGGGGCCCAGTCCCGATGTTATGCTCTTCAGGCTAGGCCCGAGGCAGAGGCTTCAGATGCGGTCATTACAGGTATGGTTCTGGTTTGTGATAGAGATGCATCAATGTTGTTTGATCCGGGGTCTACGTATTCGTGTGTCATTTTATTTTGCCCCGTATTTGATCATGCCTAGTGATGCATTGGGTATTCCTGTTTATGTGTCTACGCCTGTGGGTGATTCTATCATAGTCGATCGAGTCCATCACTCTTGTGTTGTGGTGATTGGGGGTCTGGAGACTCGTGTAGATCTATTGCTTTTAGATATGGTCGACTTTGATATTATATTGGGGATGGACTGATTATCACCCTATCACGCTATCTTGGACTGCCATGCCAAGACTGTGACCTTATCTTTATCGGGTATGCCTCGTTTAGAGTGGAGGGGGACTCCTGGTCATTCTACCCGCAGTGTTATATAGTATGTGAAGGCTCAGCGTATGGTCGAGAAGTGGTGTTTGGCTTATTTAGCTTATGTTCGGGATTACAGTGCTAAGGTTCCCTCTATCGATTTTGTGCCCGTTGTTTGTGAGTTCCCTGATGTGTTTCCTTTAGATCTGCTGGGTATGCCACCCGACAGGGATATTGATTTCTGCATTGATCTGGTTCTGGGCACGCAACCCATTTCTATTCCACCATATCGCATGGCCCCGTCGGAGTTAAAAAAGTTAAAGGAACAGTTGTAGGATTTGCTTGGAAACAGTTTCATTAGACCTAGTGTCTCACCTTGGGGTTCGCCGGTGTTATTTATCAAGAAGAAGGATGGGTCAATGAGAATGTGTATTTATTATCGGCAATTGAACAAGGTAACGATCAAGAATAAGTATTCACTACCGAGGATTGATGATTTGTTCGACCAGCTTCGGGGTGCCAGGGTATTCTCCAAGATTGACTTACGATCTGGCTACCATCAGTTGAGGATTAGGGCATCCGATGTCCCTAAGACAGCTTTCCACACTCGGTATGGGCATTATGAGTTCTTGGTTATGTCATTCGGGTTGACGAATGCCCCAACAGTTTTCATGAACTTGATGAACCAAGTGTTCAGGCCTTATTTGGATTCATTCGTGATAGTGTCCATTGATGATATATTGATATACTCCCGCAGCCAGGAGGAGCACGAGCAATATCTTAGAGTGGTTCTTCAGACTCTACGGGATAGTCAGTTATATGCTAAGTTCTCGAAGTGTGATATCTGGTTGGGTTCAGTTGCATTTCTTGGTCATGTTGTATCAGCAGAGGGTATTCAGGTGGACCCAAAGAAGATAGAGGCAGTCAAGAACTGGCCTAGACCAACATCAGCTACATATATTTGGAGTTTCTTGGGGTTGGCAGGCTACTATAGATGGTTCGTGGAGGGGTTTTCATCTATTGTAGCCCCGATGACTAGATTGACCCAGAAGGGCGCCCATTTTAGATAGTCGTATGAGTGTGAGGCGAGCTTTTAGAAGCTCAAGACAGCTCTGATCACGACACCGGTATTGGTTTTGCCCACATGATCAGGGCCTTATACAGTTTATTGTAATGCTTTCTGTATTGGGCTTGGTACGATGTTGATGCAGGATGGTAAGGTCATTGCCTATGCTTCGATTCAGTTGAAGATTCATGAGAAGAACTATCCAGTGCATGATTTAGATTTGGCATCCATAGTTCACGCATTGAAGATTTGGAGGCATTATCTGTATGGCGTGGCGTGTGAGGTGTTCACTGACCACAAGAGTCTTCAGTACTTGTTCAAGCAAAATGAGTTGAGCTTGAGGCAGAGGAGGTAGTTGGAGTTGTTGAAGTATTATGATGTCACCATTTTATATCATCCGGGGAAGGCCAATGTGGTGGCCGATGCCTTGAGTAGGAAGTCAGCCAGTATGGGCAGTCTTGCTTATATTCCGGTCAGTTAGAGGCCGCTTGCTTTGGATGTTCAGGCTTTAGACAATCAGTTCGTGAGATTGGATGTTTCTGAGCCCAGTCGTGTGTTAGCTTGCACGGTCACTCGTTCTTCATTATTGGAGCATATCCATGACTGGCAGTTTGATGATCCCCATTTGTGTGTCCTTTGAGATACGGTGCAGCGTGGAGGTGCTCAGCAGGTTACCTTAGATGCGGATGGAGTTTTGAGATTGCAGGGGCGAGTTTGTGTGCCCAATGTGGATGGGCTTCGAGAGTTGATTTTAGAGGAGGCCCATAGTTCCCGGTACTCTATTTATCCGGGCGCCGCAAAGATGTATCAGGATTTGCGGTAGCATTACTGGTGGCGTAGAATGAAGAAGGATATCGTGGCATATGTGGCTCATTTTTTGAACTGTCAGCAGGTTAAGTACGAGCATCAGAGGCCCGATGGTCTATTTGAGAGGATTGAGCTTCCCAAGTGGAAGTAGGAACGGATTACCATGGATTTTGTTAATAGACTTCCGCCGACTCGAAATAGTTTGATGCGATATGGGTCATTGTTGATAGGCTGACCAAGTCAGCGCATTTCATTCATGTGGCAGTCTCCTATTCTTCTGAGAGGTTTGCTGAGATCTATATCCGGGAGATTGTTCGCCTTCATGGTGTGCCCGTGTCTATTATTTTGGAATGGGGTACGCAGTTTACCTCACGCTTCTAGAGAGCGGTGCAACGAGAGTTGGGCATACAAGTTGATTTGAGCACAACATTTTATCTCCAAACAGACGGTCAGTCCGAGCGGATTATTCAGATTCTAGAGGATATGCTTCGAGCTTGTGTTATTGACTTTGGATGTTCGTGGGATCAATTCTTGCCTTTAGCGGAGTTTGCCTACAACAATAGCTACCAGTCGAGCAACCAGATGACTCCTTATGAGGCTTTATATGGTAGGCGGTGTTGGTCTCCGGCTGGATGGTTTGAGCCAGGAAAGGCTCGGTTGTTGGGTACGAAATTGGTCCAGGAGGCCTTGGACAAGGTCAAGATAATTCAGGATAGGCTTTGTTCAGCTCAGTCCAGGCAAAAGAGCTATGCAGATCATAAGGTTTGAGATGTAGCTTTCATTGTTGGTGAGCGGGTATTGCTCCGAGTGTCGCCTATGAAGGGCGTGATGAGATTTGGGAAGAAGGGCAAGCTTAGCCCTAGATTCATTGGTCCGTTTGAGATTCTTGAATGAGTGGGAGAGGTGGCTTATAGACTTGCATTGCCGCCCAGCTTATCAGCCGCGCACCCAGTTTTTCATGTATCCATGCTTCGGAGGTATCACGACGATCCAACCCACGTGTTAGATTTCTGCACTGTCTAGTTGGACAAGGATTTGTCTTATGAGGAGGAGCCGGTATCTATTCTAGACCGGCAGGTTCGTCAGTTGAGATCCAAGAGCTTTCCTTCTGTTCGTGTTCAGTGGAGAGGTCAGCCTCCTGAGGCATCGACCTGGGAGTCTGAGTCCGATATGCGGAGCCGTTATCCTCATCTTTTCCCCGACTCAGGTACTTCTTTCTTTTGTCCGTTCGAGGACGAACGACTATTTTAGAGGTGGAGAATGTGACGACCCAAAGGGTCATCACCTGTTTTCTTACCCATTTTGTACTTCCGAGGCCTTAAAAACCCATATAGGATTGCCTTGATTTGCGTGCACAGTCTGGGCACGTATCCGAAAAGCTTAAATATGAATTCTGTGAGAAAAATGTTAATTTTGTTATTAAAATAAATAAATTTGACTTCGGTCAACATTTTGGGTAAACGGACCTGGACTCGTGATTTGACGGTCCCGGAGGGTCCGTAGGAAAATATGGGACTTGGGTGTATGCCTAGAATCGAATTCCGAGGTACCAAGCCCGAGAAATGAATTTTTGTGTGAAATTGTTTTCTGGAAATAATTAAGGAAGCTAGAAATGAAATCTGATTAGAAAT
The DNA here is from genome assembly GCA_026770625.1 of Nicotiana glauca. Lineage (NCBI taxonomy): Eukaryota > Viridiplantae > Streptophyta > Magnoliopsida > Solanales > Solanaceae > Nicotiana > Nicotiana glauca. The sequence continues at coordinate 42,921 of MU752808.1, read as the reverse complement.
AATGGTATCGGGCCCGTATTTTGGTTCTGGTGACCGGTAAAAGTCTTATATATGGTTTAAGCGCTTTCTGTAAAGTTTGGTTGAAAACAGACGCTGTTTGACGTGTTTCGGACTTAAAATGGAAATTTGATGTTTTATGAAAATTTGGAAGAAATCATGAGTTTTGAGGCTTGATTCGATGTATATGATGTTATTTTTGTGATTTGATCGCACAGATTAGTCCGTAGGATATTTTTGAGATTGTGTGCATATTTGGTTTGGAGCCTCGAGGGCTCGGGTGAGTTTTGGAGAGGCCACAGATTACACTTTTGAACTTTGAAAAAATATGATATGCTCAACTCTGTGATCTTCGCATTTGTGAAGTATATCTCGCAATTGCGAGCTCGCAAATGTGAGCTCGCAATGTGAGCTTTGCATCGCAATTGCGAAAATAGGGATTTTGGCCTACTGATCGCAAATGCGATCTTATTGTTCGCAAATGCAAAAATAGGGAGGTCTCAAATGCGACTTTTCCTTCGCAAATGCGAGACCTGGGAAAAGGGAAGGGTTCGCAAATGCGAACCCAGCTATGCAATTCGCATAAATGGTTGCGAACCCCAATTTGAAAATCCCATATCTGAGGCCCAGCAAATTTTATGCTTAGTCGAATTTGAACCATTTTTGTCCATTCTTTCAAAACACAAACTCCTTGGGCGATTTTTCAAGAACAAATTTCCTTCCAAATTATTTGTAAGTCGATTTTTTCTCAATTCTTTCAATCATTAACATCATTTAACATGTTTTTAACTTAAAATCAATGATTTTCTTGGGTGAAATTGGGGGTTTTGGGTAGAACATAGGTTTTTCCAAAATTGAGGATTTGGACTTCAATTTGAGGTCCGATTTCAAAACAAATCATATATTTGGGTTCGTGGGGGAATGGGTAACCGGATTTTGGTTCGAACCTCGGGTTTTGACCATGTGCGCCCGGGGGAAATTTTGGAATTTTTGGAAAATTCATTTTTATGCATTCAAATTGATTCAATTAGTGTTTATTAAAGTAATTAAGTGACTTGTGACTAGAGTCGAGCGGATTGGAGGTGGAATCACGGGGTAAAGCTATAGTTGAGGCTTGAGTTGAATTCAAAGCATCGAGGTAAGTGTTCGGTCTAACCTTAGCTTGAGGGATTAAGAGTTGAGTCGTAATTGCTACTTGTTTTGTGTTAAGTACGACGTATGGTCATGGTGATGAGTATCCATGATTTGGTGTCGATCATGACCGTGAGTCTTAATATGATAATTGTGTCTTCTTGATTGATCCTATGAAAGTTGTGACTGAATATTGATATTAGTTGTGCCAAGTAGAAGTTGAACAGGACTGATGATAGTTGTCTCTCCTTTGTCGGGATGTTTGACTTGTTGTTATTGTTTCCCTTCATGGGAAGATTATTAATTTGATTGTTCCCTTGCCGGGAAGTTATTAATTGATTGTTCCCTTGCCGGGATTGTATTGTGCATTGTGATGAAGGTAAAGGGAGCGGGTGGTACGCTTACCACATGTGATATTGATAAGGGAGCGGGTGGTACGTGATAATAGGTAAATTAGACTATAATTAGGCCCTAAAGAACCACATTTTTGTATAGCTCTTACGGTAAAAAGTGATAACAAAATGCTCTGATTAGTGCTTTTCATGCTTTGCATGCTATATCCAGTAAAAGAAGTATGTGGAGTACTTTTGAGATCAATTACGGAGAAAAGGAGGCCAATCATAAAATATCCACAAAGTGCACCAAGCGAAGGGACAAAGCCAGAACTGAAACTGGTCTGCCGCTGTCTGGGCATAATCGCAGTAAGACCGCGGCAGAACATTGCTGCAGATTCAGAGAGCCATTCTGGCCGCGGTCCTGGCGTAACCGCGGTAGGACCGCGGCAGGACGCGGAAAGTTCAGGGACCAAAGTGTCAAATCGGGGAAACTTGGTGTAAAACCCTTATAAGATGTAGAAAATCGCCCACAATAGAGGAGGCCTAGTTTTGAGATTTCTTTTGGAAGAGGAACACGTGTGAGATATCACCCAAAACATCATAGTTTTCTATTCTCTTCTATTTTTATTGCAATTCTTCCATTATGAATAATCTATTGGTTTTATCTTCCATTGTCATGAGTAGCTAAATACTTTAACCTAAGGTTTTGGTGAAACCCTATTGGGGATGACTTGGTTGTTATATTAATATATTTGGAATGGGTTGTTAATCTCTATTTGTTCATCTATATTTTGATTGTGGTTAGTTGAAAGAGCCCTCAATTATTCGTTCCTATTTAGTATGTATCTGCTTGAGAGAGAGTGCATATTTAGGTGATTGTATGAACAACATCACTCCCGGAGTATAGACGGGAGTCATAACCGAGGGTTTAGAGGTTAGGTTAGAGATAACGATACCCGGGGTGCAATCTAAGTGAACTGTTTTGTGAATCTAGCTAGTGTAACTTGAGAAAGTGCGTCTAGTAAGTTATCATAATTGCTTGAGAAAGATTTATGATAACTAGAGCATTCATGATTGATTGACACAACTAAGTCTGAGTTATAATACATATTCAACCAAGAAAATCAACAACGGGGGAAACCATTACCTTAGATCTTATTCCAGTTATATATAAGCAAGCTTAGTTAACTTCCAGCTTTATTTACTTTCAGTTTAGTTGTTTGATATATCATCAATTATGAAGTACAAAGTTTGGGAAAATTTATTGTGTGAATCTAGCAAATCTGGCAAGAGTAATTGATATGTTAGTTCTCTGTGGTTCGACTCTGGGTAGAAATACCCAGACTATATTTGCAATGCCGGCATAGTCTTTTGCGAGACTCAGTTGAGCGTGATCAAATTTTGGCGCCGTTGTCGGGGATATTAACAGTGTTATCAATTACAATTGAAAGAAATACAAAAATTCTAAGTGTAGTCAGTTTTCTCTATACCCAATCTTTCATTGAAATTCTAACGTTTGAACTCTTGTGGAAATCAGGTGTATGCCTAGAAGTTCTTTGAAGACTGGAGAACTGCTTGAAGAACTCACAGACCCCGAGAAAACATTCAGGGCATTGAACCATGACAACAAGAGACTTTAACAATCCCAATAATTAGACATGGGTGACGTAAACAACGTCAACGGAAACATTAGGGACCCACTAGCAAACCCCAACGCAAGGATAGTGGCACCTCTTATGCCCGAGGGTGTACTTTATGACTGGGCACAACCCACAACTGACAACCTGGCCACTGCCATAGCTGTGCCCGCCATCCAATCGGAGACTTTCCAGATAACTAACAATATGCTGCATCTGCTGCAAAATAAAGGATTGTTCTCCGGGTCACACATTTAAGACCCGCATCAACACTCGAAGAATTTTTTGTCAATTTGTATGACCCAAAGGTAGCCAAACGCGACTCCAGAAGCTATCAAGTTGCTACTGTTTCCATTCTCTATAACCGGGGAAGCTCAGACTTGTCTAAATTCGCTCCCTATCAACTCTATCACCACCTGGGAAGAGTTAGTCAAGCAGTTCCTAAACAAGTTCTATCCGCCTAACAAGACTGCAAGACAAATCGATGAAATATTGCAGTATAAGTAGAGTCAACTGAGTCCTTGCAAGAAACTTGGGAAATATTTAAAGGGATGCTAGTGAAGTGTCCTCATCATGGCATTCCAGACCAGTGCTTGGCCAGAGATTCTACATGGGTTTAGCTGACAATTTGAAAGCAAATGTGGATGCTTCAGCTGGAGGTGCTTTCTTAAATAAAACATTCACTGAGTGCAAAATCCTTCTCGACAAGATGTCACAAAATTCGGGGTGGATGACTAGAGGTATAACACTGGCACCTATAGTGCATTCAGTCCCGCTTGACCCCAACAATTCGCATACAGAGAACATGGCCACACTCATGACCCAGGTAAGCATCCTAACAAAGAAGATTGATGAGATGGGTACAAAACAGGTGCATATTGTTGATACAACAAATGGAGGATTGTGTACACCTTGTATTAATCAGTCTTATGTGTGTTCATGGAGCGGAGAAGGCGAAAATCAGGGGGCAAGGGAAGATATGAATTATGTTAACAATTATGGGGGTCTGAGACAAGGAGCACAACAGTGGAGACCACAACAAAATCAGCAGTACAGGCCGAATATGCAACAGCCTGGGGGTATGCACCCTCAAAATCAATTAGTGCCAGTACCATATCAGAAACCACAGGGCTATCAACAGCAAAATCAGCAGCAAAATCAGCAGCAATTAGCTTATCAACCGCCTTCTCAGCAGCAAGATAACAATATGGTGGAAATTAGGGGTATGCTTCAGCAACTCATTGGGGCCAATAATAAAGTGTAGGAAAAATTGCCAGTGTACTATTCGGCCATAAAGAACATAGAAACGCAGATGGGACAGTTGTCCATGGCCTTGAACAATCGTCCTCAGGGAACCTTGCCTGCAGACACCAACGTAAACCCCAAGGAGCAAAACCCAAATCAGCTGATGGAAGTCAGTCTCCGAAATGGGAGAGATTTAGACAGAGAGCAGAAAATTTCACAAGCCAGCAGAGATACTACACCAGCCACTCCAGTTCTGTTAGAGGTGGAGGAACCAACAGAGCTTACTGAAGTGGTGGTTGAGCAGAGTCAGGAGAAAAAAGGCAGAGAAAAGATGGATGAGCAAGCTGCAGAATAGGTGTCACCTCTTGTGCCAGAAAATTCCAACAGAGAGAAGCCATCAAGAAATGCACAAAGGGTGATACCTGCACCCTTCCCTCAGAGACTGGTTAAACAAAAGAAAGAAGTTCAATATAAGAAATTTATGGAGATGCTGCGTCAGATTCAGTTGAATATTCCTTTGATGGATGCTTTGAGGGAGATGCCCGGCTATGCAAAGATGATGAAAGATTTAATGTCACGAAAGTTTGATTTTCAGGACCTTTCCACTGTGAATCTGGCACAGACCTGCATCGTAGTAGTGAAAAGATCGATAGCCCAAAAGATGTCTGATCTAGGTAGTTTCACTATTCTATGCAAAATTGGGAGCTACGCCTTTGCAAAGGCCTTATGTGATCTGGGGGCCAACATAAATCTGATGCCGCTGGCTGTGTACACTAAATTGGGCATCGGCAGAGCTAGACCGACTTCTATGCTGCTACAGCTGGCTGATCGCACGGTGAAAAGGGCAACTGGTATTCTTGATGATGTGTTGGTGCAAGTAGGAAAGTTCGTGTTCCCAGCAGACTTTGTTATCCTGGACTTCCAGGTAGATGAGGAGATACCTCTCATTTTGGGTAGACCGTTTTTGGCGACTGGCAGAGCACTGATCGATTGTGAGACTGGGGAACTAAAAATGAGACTGAACGATGAAGAGGTCATATTCAATGTTCAACAATCTATGAGAAGACCCAACGAATATTCTAATTGCTATTTAGTGGATGCAGTAGAAGTGATTCTGCAAGAGGACGACGCAACCCTGATAGTTAACGATCCATTAGAAGCATGTTTGAAAAATCTAGACGAGATGGATGGTGAAGGGTTAGCTGAATGGGTTATGGCACTTGAAGGACCAGGATTCTGGACCAGGGAACCTCAATTTGAGTCCCTTGAATTAGAAAAAAGGTCTACACCTCCAGCAAATCCATCAATAGAAGAACTACCCAAACTGGAGCTAAAGCCACTCCCAAATCACCTCAGGTATGTGTTCTTGGGCCCTGATTCGACCTTGTCTGTTATTATATCATCCGATTTGCTAGATGTGCAGGTAGAACGACTCTTACAGGTACTACAAGAAAACAAGACTGCCATTGGCTGGACCATGGAAGACATAAAGGGTATCAGCCCAACCTTCTGTATGCATAAGATTCTCCTGGAAGAGGGGCACAAACCTTCCAGGGAACATCAGCGAAGGCTGAACCCAAACATGAAAGAGGTTGTAAAGAAGGAAGTGATAAAATGGCTAGATGCGGGAATAATCTTCCCCATCTCTGATAGTAATTGGGTCAGCCCTGTCCAATGTGTACCGAAAAGGGGGGGAATGACTGTTGTGAAAAATGACAACAATGAGTTGATCTCAACTCGTACAGTCACAGGGTGGTGAATTTGCATGGATTATCGAAAATTGAACACCGCCACCTGAAAGGACCACTTCTCCTTGCCTTTCATTGACCAAATGTTGGACAGGCTGGCTGGAAGATCGCACTTTTTTTTCTTAGGGTACAATCAGATATCAATAGCCCTCGAAGATAGAGAAAACATCCTTCACCTGTCCGTATGGCATCTTTGCCTTTCAGAGAATGCCTTTTAGGCTTTGTAATGCACCAGTGACTTTTCAACGGTGCATGTTAGCCATCTTTACAGTTATGGTGGAGGATATTATGGAAGTCTTTATGGATGATTTCTCTGTGGTGGGAGATTCATTCGAAGACTGTCTTCACAACTTGAGCAGAGTGCTCAAAAGATGTGTGGATACAAACTTAGTGCTAAACTGGGAGATGTGCCATTTTATAGTAGAAGAAGGGAAGTTCTGGGGCATCGAGTGTCCAGAAAAGGAATTTAGGTCGACCATGCTAAGGTTGACGTGATTGAAAAGCTACCACCGCCCACTTCAGTCAAGGTGGTGAGAAGCTTTCTTGGGCACCCCGGGTTCTACCGGCATTTCATAAAAGATTTTTCCAAAATTGCTAACCCATTATGCAAACTCCTTGAAAAGGATCAGTCCTTTGTATTTTCTAATGATTGCAGGTTGGCATTTGAGGAACTGAAGAAGAGGTTGGTAACTGCACCCATCATTGTTGCACCCGACTGGGAGCAACCATTTGAGCTCATGTGCGATGAAAGCGATTACGCTATAGGAGTAGTCTTGGAGCAGCGAAAAGATAAGCTGATGCATCTAATTTATTACGCAAGCAGAACGCTAAGCGGTGCGCAGCTGAACTACACTGTGACAGAGAAGGAGATGTTAGCGATGGTGTTTGCTTTTGACAAGTTTCAATCATATCTGATTGGTTCCAAGGTAATTGTATACACTGACCATGCAGCTCTTAGGTACCTAATTGAGAATAAGGAGTCTAAGCTGCGCCTAATTCGTTGGGTGCTGCTCTTGCAAGAATTCAACCTCGAAATTCGTGACCGTAAGGGCACAGAAAATCAAGTCGCTGATCATCTATCACGACTTGAAGGAGTGAAAAATCAGTCGAGGTCGAAGAGATTTTGGAAACCTTTTTAGATGAGCAGCTGCTCGCAGCTACTCTGGAAGATGCGTCATGGTATATAAATTTTGCAAACTACCTGGCCTGCGGTATAGTTCCATATGACCTTTCATCTGTCCAAAAGAAAAAATTCTTTCGTGATTGTCGCATGTATTATTGGGACAAGCCTCATCTGTTTAAAATATGTGTTGATAATATTATCCGGAGGTGTGTCCCCGAGATAGAACAATTTTCAATTTTGCGGCTTGTCACGCATCAGCGTACGGAGGACATTTTGGAGGGGTCAGGACAACTGCGAAAGTGCTAGAGGCCAGATTCTTTTGTCCAACTGTGTTTAGAGATGCACACCTCTAGGTCAAGTGCTGTAATCAATGCCAACGGACAGGAAACATTTCCCGTCGCCATGAGATGCCAATGAACCCGATTCAAGAGGTAGAGGTGTTTGATGTTTGGGGGATTGACTTTATGGGTCCATTTGTCAGCTTATTTGGCAATAAGTACATCCTTGTTGCTGTGGACTACGTGTCTAAATGGGTAGAGTCTAAAGCGTTGCCCACTAATGATGCAAGAGTGGTGGTAGGATTTCTGAAAAAGCACATATTCACAAGGTTTGGGACATCAAGATTGATCATCAGTGATGGAGGCACTCACTTTTGCAATAGAGCGTTCGAGAAACTACTTGCAAAATATGATGTACGCCACAAGGTGGCCACCCCTTACCATCCACAAACTAGTGGATAGGTTGAAGTGTCCAACAGGGAGATAAAAAGTATATTAACTAAGACGGTGAATGCCACACGAACTGATTGGTCAAAGAAGATTGATGACGCACTCTGGGCCTATAGAACTGCGTTCAAAACACCAATAGGTATGTCATCATACAAGTTGGTATTTGGGAAGGCCTGTCATATGCCTGTAGAGCTAGAACATCGAGCTTGGTGGGCACTAAAGCAATTAAACTTGGATCCTGACGCAGCTGGACAAAATCGACTGACAGAGTTGCATGAGCTGGAAGAATTTAGATATCAAGCCTTTGAAAGCATGAGGCTATACAAGCAAAGAATGAAAAGGATGCATGATAAACACATTGTGGACAGAGACTTCAAACCCGGTGATAGGGTATTACTGTACAATTCAAGATTGAGATTGTTTTCGGGTAAGTTAAAGTCCCGATGGTCAGGACCATTTAGAGTGGTACAAATGTTCGCAAGTGGAGTTGTTGAGATCGAGTCAGAAGATGGGACAAACAAGTTCTCAGTAAATGGGCAAAGGTTGAAATATTACCTTGGAATAGCTGAAGAAAAATAGGATAAAATGATGATCAATTTGAAAGAACCCAGTATGCAAATGAGGAATGATGGCGCAACTACTTGCGTCGTGCCGCGATGTTAAATCAGGCGCTGCGTGGGAGACAACCCATGAATGTGTTGTAAGTGTAGTCTGTAAGGTCGGATATTTAAAAAAAAACAAAAAAAAAACAAAAAAAAGCCAAAAAGATTTTTCTTATTTTCTTTTCTTTTTAGGTAGTGTAGTAATTCCCCCTTGGTTTTTCTTTTGACCACGGTTCTTTTCCAAGGGCTTTTCTTGAACCGGGTTAGGTAGATTTTTCTTTAATATTTTTTAGGGCCCTTAGGATCCTCTGGGTATAAGATGGGTGAGGACAAGAATGCATCTCGTAGTGTACATACCTGCAAATAACTAAAACGAACTTGGGGGTGCGACGTCTAGGCTCACTTGTAGACTCTTAATCTTATGCCTTAATTTTTCACACCTTGTCTTACTTGAATGCTCACGTGAGTGTGTCGACAAACTAATTCGGAATGAGTTACATGCCAAGTGTGTGTGAGGTAATACCTGTATTCTGTGCTTGCATGCGATACCTAGAACTTGCCTTGTATGTTTGCAAAGCAAAATAGTAGTGTTGTTCAGTCTTGGAAGTGATATAGGCATTTTCTTGTTGAACCAGATATGTATATTTTACCCACCTAATTGTATGTATCGTAGTTAATCTCTTTGAGCCTGTAACCTTTTTCTTTGGCAACCACATTACAAGCCTTACCCATTTGTTTGAATTAACCATCTATTTGAACCTTTTCACCTCTCATGAGCACTTGAATTGTTATGAACTTTGTAAAAGTTAAAGTGTGGGGTGGTTGGTTTGGCTTTTGAGTGGAACTAATTGAATAAGGAGAAAGGTGCAATGCTTTGGAATAGGAAGAGCCACTTGAATTGAAAGAAAAAAAAATACCTTGATAAGTGGTGGCTCTTGACGTAAGTGTGCTTAAAGAAGAATGGGGTAATTTACATTGACATGAAGGTGAAATTTTGGTTTGACATAAGTGTGGGGTTTAAATGTTAAAATGTATGTATTAAATTTCTTAGGGAGGTGTAGTCACTCTTATATCTAAATGTATCCTACCCGTCCCGTAGCCTACATTACAACCAAATAAAGTCCTAATTGATCTAAGATTGAATGAACTCGATTAGTAGAGTATTACACTAAGGGCAAGCTTATGGTGTATCTGTGTGGCATGTGAATGTTCTTTGCTGAGAGTGAGTGAATTCGTTCTATCTATAGTTCCTTGTGGTTTGATTTCATGTGTGTGGAACTTCTCTCAAAAATGTGATGTGAGGGCATTTAA
>MU752808.1:16998-32963 GCA_026770625.1 Nicotiana glauca | reverse complement strand
TTGATAATAGGTAAATTAGACTATAATTAGGCCCTAAAGAACCACATTTTTGTATAGCTCTTACGGTAAAAAGTGATAACAAAATGCTCTGATTAGTATTTTTATGCTTTGCAGGCTATATCCAGTAAAAGAAGTCTGTGGAGTACTTTTGGGATCAATTACGGAGAAAAGGAGGCCAACCATATAATATCCACAAAGTGCACCAAGCGAAGGGACAAAGCCAGAACTGAAACTGGTCTGCCGCTGCCCGGGCGTAGCCGCAGTAGGACCGCGGCAGAACACTGCTGCAGATTCAAAGAGCCATTCTGGCCGCGGTCCTGGCATAACCACGGTAGGGCCGCAGCAAGACGTGGAAAGTTCAGGGACCAAAGTGTCAAATCGAGGAAACTTGGTGTAAAACTCTTATAAGATGTAGAAAATCGCCCACAATAGAGGAGGCCTAGTTTTGAGATTACTTTTGGAAGAGGAACAAGTGTGAGAGATCACCCAAAACATCATAGTTTTCTATTCTCTTCTATTTTTATTGCAATTCTTCCATTATGAATAATCTATTGGTTTTATCTTCCATTGTCATGAGTAGCTAAATACTTTAACCTAAGGTTTTGGTGAAACCCGTTGGGGATGACTTGGTTGTTATATTAATATATTTGGAATTGGTTGTTAATCTCTATTTGTTCATCTATGTTTTGATTGTGGTTAGTTGAAAGGGCCCTCAATTATTCGTTCCTATTTAGTATGTATCTGCTTGAGAGAGAGTGCATATTTAGGTGATTGTATGAACAACATCACTCCCGAAGTATAGACGAGAGTTATAACCGAGGGTTTAGAGGTTAGACTAGAGATAATGATACCTCGAGTGCAATCTAAGTGATCTGTTTTGTGAATCTAGCTTGCGTAACTTGAGAAAGTGCATCTAGTAAATTATCATAATTACTTGAGAAAGATTTATGATAACTAGAGCGTTCATAATTGATAGAGATAACTAAGTCTGAGTTATAATACATATTCAACCAAGGAAATCAATAACGGGGGAAACCATTACCTTAGATCTTATTCCAATTATATACAAGCAAGCTTAGTTAACTTCTACCTTTATTTACTTTCAGTTTAGTTGTTAGATATATCATCAATTATGAAGTACAAAGTTTGAGAAAATTGATTGTGTGAATCTAGTAAATCTGACAAGATTAATTGATAGGTTAATTCTCTGTGGTTCGACTCTGGGCAGAAATACCCAGACTATATTTGCAATGCTATCATAGTCTTTTGCGAGACTCAGTTGAGCGTGATCAGTACGCCTACCACAAATGTTATTGAAATGGGAGCGGGTGGTATGCCTACCACAAATGATATTGAAATAGGAGCGGGTGGTACGCCTACTACAAATGATATTGCAATGGGAGTGGGTGGTACGCCTACCACGAGTGATGTTAAAATGGGAGCGGGTGGTACGCCTACCATGAGATATTGAGAAATAGGATCGGGTTGCACGCCTGCAACAAGATGAGCTGAATATGAAAGTTGCCTTATCTCTTCATTTTGTGCTAGAAGCTAAACTGTACATGTACGCTCTATTATTCCTAATATTATATTTCTATCTGTTGCCCCTGAAGAATGCTCCCCCCCAGCTTAAATTGTTATTTTCTTGCTGTTTCTTCGTTTTACTTGTATATATATCTGCACAGGTTTATCTGGAGTCTGGTCCTAGCCTCGTCACTACCTCGCCGGGGTTAGACCAGACACTTACCAGCACATGGGGTCGGTTGTGCTGATACTATACTCTGTGATCTTTTGTATAGATCCAGGTTTCGGACAGCAACCGCAGTAGCACGGGAGTCAACCTTCAGTCCAGTGAGATACCGAGGTAGCCCTGCAGGCGTCCACAGGCCCGACGTCTCCTCTATCCTTTACTTTATTCTGTTATCTCATTGTACTCGAGATAAATAGTTATATTTTCTTTCAGATATTGTATTTAGTACTCTTACTAGTTCGCAAGTATGTGACACCAGTCTTGGGTAGAGGCTTATGTGAATTTTTCCGCATTTCAATTCAGTTTTCTTTAATTTAAGACTTTCGCTTACTTAATTAATTCCGTTGCTTTTATATTATTACCGATAATTGTTAAAGAGGACCTTGTTGTTAATGAAAAAGTAATTAAACTTGGCTTGCCTAGCTCCCATTTGTAGGCACCATCACGGCTCCCGAGGGTGAAAATTCCAGGTCGTGACAATATATAATATATATACGTACACTATACTATGCACTAAGTATCAGTGCATTAGCTAATATTATATCGAATATAGCTTATATATACACACACACACACACACACACACACACACTATATTATACTACATATGTACATAATTTTAAATTGAATTAAAAGTAATTTTTTTTTTCGAAATAGCGACCAAAGTTGGTCGCTATTTCTAAAAACAGTGTCAAAATTGGGTTTCCCCTCTAATTCTCTTATTTTCTTCAAAGTTGGTCGCTAGTTTGGAGAAATCTGCTGCCTATAAAGTGCACATATCATGTTCATGCAAAGTTCAGCATCCTTCTCTTCCAAGAAAAATATTTTACCTTTAATTCTTTTTATTAGTATTTTCATACTTTTGTCACTCAAATCATTGTCTGAATCTAAAGAAATATCACAAATCCCATTAAGCTTGTACGGATCAGACTTGGAAGAAAGTTGAGAATAAAATTTTCTTTTGTCTTTGTTATCACAGAGTCTTATGATCCCCGTTTTATGTGAACTGCCATGAGCAACAGACAACTTTTCATTACCATCAACCTTGTCACTCTCAATTAAACTTCTTTTTCTCTTGAAAAATGAAGTAGAGAATTCCTCTATAACCTCTTCTTTTATCTGTTTAGGAAATGTTAAATTCCTACCTACATGACCATCACTGTTTGAAACACATGCCATTACCTTCTCATCATCATTGTCGCTAATGAGAACAACAATTGATCAAAGACACACCCTGTCATGTACTGTATCCAAGTTATTCTCTGTATGCAAGTTCATCCCGAGTAGTAGTACCACGAGGATAATCACCAAAGCCACTATACAACTTTATGATGCCTATGAAGCAAGATGAACTATTCAATGAGACTCGTATTGTAAAGAAGAAGAAAAAGACTGATCCACAAAGATGGGTCGAGGGCCGAGCCTCGACTATACATGTAAGTTTTTTACTTTTCATTAAGTATTTTTATTTACTTTTATATAAGTTTTGAAATACTAATTCAATATAATTTTTCTTATAGGTTCGATTCACAGCTGATGTGGAGGAATTCATACGTATTCAACCACCTAATGAGTCGGGCGAGGCAATCCAACTTTCGGACGAGGATGCTGAAAGAACACTCCTTGAGTACTTTATATACTTTGAACTAGACAATAAGACTAGTTTTTGAAGTGGCTTGTAATAAGCGTTAACTTAGTTTTGTTAGCTTAATGTGTTAGTTCTATTGAACTTTATACTTTGTTGGTTTTAATGTTCTTGTTGTTGTTGGTATTGTTGTTGGTATTGTTGTTGTTGTTGTTGCTTGTAATAGGGATTTGGTATGCTGATAGGTGGTGTAGCTGCCAAAATAGGCAGTTTCTGCCAAAATAATACCCATAAAAGCGACCAATTTTGGTCTCTTTTTGGTCGCTTTTCATTTAAAAAAATAATTTTCTGGGCAATAGCGACCAAAGCTGGTCGCTTTTTACCCAAATTTCTAAAAAAGCGACCAACCTTGGTCGCTATTCCATTAAAATTTTTTTTTTTCTGAAAATATAGCGACCAACTTTGGTCGTTTTGTTAAAAAAAATAAAAAAAAATAAAATAGCGACCAAACTTGGTCTCTATTTTTCAGATTTTAAAATATAATATTTGGATTAGAGATCAAAGTTGGTCTCTTTTTTATGATTAATAATAAATAAATAAAAAACGTATTTTACATTTAGAAACCAACTTTGGTTGCTAAAATTATATTATTAAAGTAATAAAGCGACCAAAGTTGGTCGCTATAGTCAATACCCGGAATATTTGGTCCTTTTACCTTAGAGACCAAAGTTGGTCCCTAAAATATAGGGACCAGCAATATAGCGACCATATTTGGTCGCTTTTTGGCCTATAAGCGACTAACTTTGATCGCTTTTTGTGGTCACTTTTTACCGGATTTCTAGTAGTGTATAGCACTTTTTGAGATCTGAGTTCTGAAATTGTTCATCGTCCATAATTAACTAAGTATACCTTACTTCAATAATCTCAACTTTAGTAGTTAGTAGTGTTCTACGACGAAATGTATTAACTTTAATTTGGTGCATCTCAAAGTAGAAAGCTCCATATTTTTATTCTACAAACCAATGCAACATTACGAAATATATAAAGATAAGTTGAATCCGAAAGCTGAAGTGTATAATATTGAAATTATTCATTTGAACGGAAACATTGAAATCATGCATAAATTAAGCAAAGGATTTCAAAAGAAAACTAGCAAAGTGGAAACAAGAATAATATATTAGAAACATGGAACAACGTACTGATGGAAAATCTGGAAATGCCAATTTCTGGCGCTAATTACTCAGATTTTGCAATTATGGTAAGCATGAAATTCTTATAGTTTCTAATCTATTAGCAACTACGTCAATCTTTGCAGGTAAGGTGGTTCCACATTTGTTGTGGAATTTGATTTGCTTCATATTGTCGTCTGCTCTTATAATTATCACATCCAATGTCAAGGACGACGCTATTAAAAACTAATGAATAAGAAATTACATATGAGAAAAAAATATTAAATGGGTAACAAAAGTAGTTTAAACTAAGGGAGAAGTACAAGAATATGTAATATATTTATTAGTGTTATGATATATTTACCTTGGTGAAGTATGTTACGTTTGAGGTGAACAAATTAAGGCATTAATTAAACTACTTGGTTTCATGAATTCTCAGGCATGATAATCTTTACGCATCCCTTTTGGTACAAGATGAGGGGCCAAGAAGAGAATGAATGAGAATAAACCCTCATACATAAATCTTGCATTCTCCAGCTAACTCAATTGAAACTACAATGTTCCCTTCAAAAAAAATAAAATAAAATTTGAAACTACAATGTCTCTATACAGTTTTGAAGGGCAACTTTTTGTAATCGGTAATATTGCTGTCATGCGATCAGAAGATTACGGGTTCAAACCGTGAAAATAACTTCTTGTAGAAATGCAGGTTAAAAGCGGCCCTTCCCGAACCCTGCACATAGCAGAAGCTTAATGCACCGAGCTGCCTTTTTAAATTGCTCTATATCTTTATTGAGTTTTAACATTCACTGAAAATACCAAATATATATTTACAATACTACTTTTTTTTTGGTAATTAAGACATATATTAAAAACACATACTAATAGTCATTACATATTGCATTACAAGCAGAAATTATTCTAGGACACATAGTTCCTAGCTTGTCCCTTTCCAAAATAGAAATAGCAAAAGTAGGAGGACTAAGATAAGTTGTTAAGCTTCCAAAAGTTGTTAAGCTGCTTCCGCTCTTCGCCATTGAATCAGCCGCCTGGTTTGCCTCTCTGTAGACCTGCTGTAATGGCGGGTCACCCGCTCTACTCAATAGGCATCTGCAATCATCAATCGGATTAAAGGCACAGTTCTTGTTATGGATTAAATTAATGAGCTCCTAACAATCTGTTTCAATGGTGAGGGGTAGGTAGTTGTTTTCTATAGCTAATTTCAAACCATGCAGTAGTGCTAATATTTTCATGTAAATATTGGTTGCATGTGAAAAACCCATGTTGTATCCCAAAACCCATTCCCCATTGCCTTTTCATATGATTCCCCCTATTCCGCCTTTACCCGGATTGCCACAGCATGAACCATCCATATTCAGTTTATAGCTGTTTTGTTCAGGTGGGTTCCATTTGATGAGAATGATATCTCTACATGTGACATGCCGATTTTGATTTGTGGCCAGGAATTTATATTCCATGGCTTTGTTAACGATATTTTTTAATAGGAGAGGTTTGTTATTATTTTTGAATATCGTCTCATTTTTGTGCAGCCAGATGTGCCAGAGGATAAAAGGGATAATTTCAGACCAGACGAGATATTCATTAAAATTAGTACTTGAGCTACTTTGAGTTTTTAGCCAGTGGTGCAATGTGTACTTATCTGGTGGCTCCGGAGGTAGCATGCTAAAACCTGCTTGAGCCCAGATCGTTTTGGAGTGCTTGCATCTAAAGAGCATATGCATTGTATCTTCCCTCTCAGTGCTACAAAGGTGACAGTTTGGAGAGTTGGTTATATTCCTGTTGAAGAGCATTTGTGCTGTGGGGAGCTTATTGTGCATAGCCGTCCAGAGGAAGAATTTTATTTTATTAAGAGTTTTGATTCTCCATAACCATTTATAGTCTTGAGTATCCCCCTCTTCTTTACCTTGTAATATTTCATGAGCGGATTTGATGGTGAAAGATCCGTTAGAGCTCTTGCCCTAGCTATAATTATCTTGGATAGGTTGAATTTGCTTGATGTAAGTGCTATAGATTTTATTCTTTACCTCGGTGGGGAGTTGGAAAGATAAATTGTTCAAGTTAAAGGAGCTGTTGTCAATGATGTCTGATAGTTTTTGTTGCTGTTCGTATTTTGTTAATGGTCCTTGGATTTGGGCTCTTAGTGATTCCTTAGTTCCTAGCCAGACCCTAATTAATTTCCCATCCCCAATTTCCCAGTGTATGCATGTTTTACAGATGTGAGAGCCCCGGACTATATTTTGCATATATGGGAGCCATTTTTCTCCTGAAGATTCCAGCTTTGCTTTGTATTTTTTATCATATCTGCTATGAAGTACCCTAATCCATAGACTATTATTATCTTTTTTATATCTCCAAGCTAGGCTAGCACTGAAGGATTGGTTTTTCCATTTTGTTTTGTATAATCCCAACCCCCATCTTTCTTTTGCTTTGTGGCCGTGTCCCAATTTATCAAATGGCATTTCCTTTTTTCGGAAGTGCTCCCCCATAATAAATTTCTTTGTATTTTATCAATGTTCATTATAGTAGCTTGTGGGAGATTATAAATTTGCATTACATGATTAGGGATTGCAGCCAGAGTTGATTTTATGAGTGTGGTCCTTCCAGCTATATTAAGGAAGTTGATTTTCCACCCTTTTAGCCTGTTGTTCAGTCGATCAATGATATACTGGAAGTCTTTCTTTGAAGGGTTGGAGAATCCTATAGGGAACCCTAGATACTTTCCAAATTCTCTAGTATGATTTATAGCCAGACAATTGCTAAAGTCGTTCTTTAAATCAATTGGCACGTTCTCGGAAAATATTAGCTTTGATTTGTTAAAGTTGATGGACTGCCCTGAGTGTGCGCAAAATTTATTGAGGGTATCTACTATAGGGTTGCAGTTTTTTTGGTTAGCATTTGCTAGAAGTATTAGGTCATCTGCAAAGAATAGATGGGATAGAGGGGGGATGGATGGAGAGATCTTTACTGGATCCCATCTACAACAGTCGATTTCGTAGTGGATTAGTAGTGATAATATTTCCATGCAGATGATGAAAATATAGGTTGATAGTGGGTCGCCTTGTCGGATACCTCTGGTTGGTTTAAAGAATTCAGAATTAGAACCGTTGACTATGATAGAGGTGGACGTAGTAGAGATACATGACATGATTAGGTCAACTAGATCTTGGGGGAAGTTTAGGGAGGTTAGCGAGAATTTTATAAAGGACCATTCCAGCTTGTCGAAAGCTTTTTCCAAATCTATTTTAAGCAGCATTTTTCCTTTTTGTCCTTTTATTTTTTTAAAGTGGTTTAGGGTCTCGTGGACACTAATATCGTTATCTGAATATCGTCTTCCCTTCATGAAGCTAGTCTGAGTTGGGTGGATTAGTTTGGCCAGCAGGGGTTTGATTCTGTTGACAATAACTTTTCTAATTACTTTATAGGTTGTGTTACACAGGCTTATAGGTCTATATTGCTTTATAGTTTCAGCATTTTGGCACTTAGGGATTTGGCATATATAGGTGCTATTCATGTCCTCTGCCATTTTCCTCTCCCTAAATGTATTTTGACAGAAGTTAATTAGTGCTTCTTTGGTTTCATTCCAGAATCTTTGGTAAAAGAATGGATGAAGACTATCCGGCCCAGGGGCTTTGTAAGGTTTGAAGGAGTCCAAAACGCTTTTAATTTCACGGAATGTGATATCTTGGCACAAGTCTTTTTGGTCTATGTTATTTAGGGTTGCATAAAAGGACATATAATGACTCGTTTTATGGGACTTGTTATGGCTTGTGGTGAAAAGTTTGTTGTAGTAAATATAAATTAGAGATGTCACTTCTTTTTGGTCGTAGAACCAATTGCCCACTTCATCTTTAAGGCTAAGAATTCTATTTTTTCTTCTTCTTTGCATTGTAGTAATGTGAAAGAATTTTGTGCTCGCATCCCTTCATTTAACCACTGTATTCGAGATTTGAGTCTCCAAAATTCCTCCTCTAATTTTAGGATTTCGTTTAATTCCTTCAGGAGATTTGTTTCAAGATCTAGAAGGAATTGACTTGTTGTATAGCTAGGGGAATTTTGTATCCCGTTAATTCTAGCAACTAGTATATTTTTTTTGTGGAAAATATTACCAAAGGTACTAGTGTTCCATTCTTTTATGTTTTTAGTAAAGTATTCAATTGCTCCTAGTATATTATCCTGGTTGGTCCATGATTCCTTAACAAGGTTTTTAAATGAAGGGTGAAATAGCCACATGGATTCCAACCTAAAAATGTTATTGCTATGGGAGAAATTCTTGAAGAGGTCTAGTTTTATAGGACAGTGATCAGAATGAATTCTAGTTAAATGAGTAACGTGAGCTTCTTTAAAAAGATTAATCCAATTTGCGTTAGCTACATATCTATCTAGCCTTTCCATTATTAGAGTTCTAGTTTTTTTCCTTTTATTAGTCCAGGTATATTTTGAGCCCTTATACCCTAAGTCCATAAGTCCACAGTAGTCTAAACAATTAAGGAATTTTGAAACCCTAGGGTAACTAATAGGGAGGTCTCCGAATTTTTCATTTGATTTGGTGACTTCATTGAAGTCTCCTGTGACTAGCCAGGCCCCCTTAAAGCTATTTGCAACTGTTTTTAAATTATTCCATAGAGTAATTCTTTATTCTAATAAGTTACTAGCATAAACAATAGATAGTAGCCAAGGTTCTAAGTTAGAATTGTTTACCTTGATCATGGCATGAATCTCTTGGTCAGTTGTTCCAATTTGGTCCACCAAAATATCTCCTGTATTCCACATCATAACCATGCCTCCCGAGGTACATTGTGCTACTACTTGTGCCATGTTAGTGAAGCCGAAAATGTTCATGAGAGTTCCATGGTCCGCCAATTTTGTTTCCAATAGTGCTACTAGAAAAGTCCTGTTATAATCTAGCATCGACCTAAAAGTTCTTCTAAACTCCTCATTCCCCCCTCCTCTACAGTTCCATACAATCATACTCATTGGTCTAGATGGGGGTGGGGTGTTCTCCTCCGCTTGTGCATGGGGTGGGCTCGCTATGTTCATGTTGGCGTACATCGTCGGGATCATTACTATTCCGTATTTGTAGATTGTTGGTGCTATCAATTCCCTTATATTATTCGAGCGTTTCCTCAAATTCAGCGGGCAATGTAAGATTACCCTTTTTTCTCTTCTTTCCTTGAACACCAGTGTTTTTGACGTGCATAGCATGGCGTATTCCACTCTTCGTGCTGTTGATGTTCCTTACCCTTCGCCCTCCTCGTCCTTCAGTTGCATTGTGGGAGTCGGGACAGTGTTGTTTTGTGCTTGCTCGATGTTGGAATAGTTCATGTGTGGAGGGTTGTTGAGGATAGGGTTGTTGTGGAAAAGTGGTAGGTTCATGCTTAGAGGGATGAGGTGCTTGGGGTGTTCCTCTGGAGACGGTTCCATGGGGATGGGTTGGCCCCCATGGTTGGGAGTTGGTGGGTTGGTTGGGGCTATAGGTTCATTAGGGTTAGCCATGGGTGGTTGGCTACATTGTCCAACCCAATCCGTAGACCCTCCGTTACAATTTGGGCTAGGTAACTTGGATTCTCTATTTGAATTATGATGTCCCTCCCTTCTAGATGTAGGTTCATGTTCAGTGAGAATCCCGTTAGGCCGTATTCCAGCCATGAGAGTGGTGTGTGGTTCATTGCTAGTGGGGGAATTGCATACACTAGTGGTTGGTTTTGACATAGGGTTTGGTTGTTCATTTGTTGGGTAGCTTGGTTGCGTGACCACACATTCCTCGTGTGGTTTCTTTGATGCCTCCTGTAGAAGTTGTTTGTGGGTAGCCTTGGCATCCTTGGTGAGTTCTTGATGATGGTGTCTTTGATTGTTTTTGGTTGGTTCTACGGTTTTGTTGTCACTGGATATAGAGCTTAAATGAGTTGGTGTTTTAGTTCTTAAATTTGCATGGTTCTTTGGGGCATGGGGGTAACGTATAGAAGGAGAGGGGTTGGGCTTGTACTATGATTGTTGGAGTTGATTTGAGATTTGGCTGCTGAAGATTTAGAATCTGCATTGCTCAGATTCCTTTTGTCAACATTAAATGCCTTTTTGACCTCTTCTTGGGTGGAGCAAAGGTCAACTTCCATTGATCCCTCATCATAGGTATTAATATCAATTACCTTAGCTGTGGTTTTCGTTGGATTTGATGAGTTGGTACGAGGTGTAATGTTTCCTTTGCATGGACTGTTGGATATTGCCGTGTTAGGAGGGCTGTCGAATGCATTAAGGGTTTTAGGCTTTTGGTTAATAAAGGAGTGTAGTAAATTGGTATGTCTTAAGGTCTGATGGTCAGTGTCCGCTAGGTTTTGTGGCTGAGTTGATTTGGATTGTACCATGTCCATTTGGTCATTTTCCAGCACATTTAATTCCTTGAATTGATTACTGTTGCTTTTGTCTATGTTTGTGCTATTATCCAGTGTGTTTTGTTGTGTATCCTTCTTCCTAAATTCCTGCCGTTTGTGAGATGTTTGGCCGACGTTTGCGCTCCTGGGTTCATCGTGTAGCTTCTGTTCATTTGGCATTTTTGGTTCCAGTTTTGAATGTTCCAGTTTGGACTGTCTTTGTAGAGGTGAATTTGGCCTTTCCATTTGGTCGTGTCTAGCCTTAGTTCTTTTGTGTGTAACTATGGCCCAATGATCTATTTCTTCCGTTAGGGATTCAATCCCATCATCCTTTTTTTGAGTCCCTTTTACTGCATTAGACTTTGAGTTCGATGGTTGAGGGCAGTTGGTTGGGGTATGACCCAATTTGTCGCAAAAGGTGCACAACATGTTAAAGCCCTCATAAGCAATCCTTTGATAATGGCGTCCAATTATAACATGAGTTTTTAGAGGGCTTTCTATAGGTGCTAGGATACAAACTCTCGCGTATTTGCCCCTAGTGGCTGAAGCAGTACATGCATCGATCCTGAGTAGCTTCCCTAATTTAGATCCTATTTTTTGAAGTATTTCATAGTCATAAAATTCCGTTGGTAGTTCTGGTAGTCTGGCCCAGATGGCTGAGTAGGTTTGCAAGGCTGTTGACGCTACAAACTTTGGTTCCCATTTTCGGGCAGTGAGAAACTGGTTTCCTAGGAACCAAGGTCCCCCATGGAGAGCTTTGTCGTAGTTTTCTGAGTTTATGAACTTAATTAGGTAGTAGTCGTTTCCTAGATCTATGAGGGTGATGTCCTCCGTTGGTTTTCATATGGCCATTATTTTGTTTTGTAAGAAAGCATAGCTTACCTTCCTACCAAAGAGTTTAATAATAACAACATTGGTCCAGTTATTGTAAATCCTTTCCTTGTCTCTGTGTGTTATGGGGATGAAATTGTCGGATTCGTATTGGTTCTCAGTTTCATCAGAAGTGTCATGGCCCTCCACAGACTTTTGCGCTGCTATTTGATTTTGGTGTTGTGCTTCAACCAAATTTCCTTTCAATTTTAGCAAAAAGGAGCTTGTTTGGTCATGGTGTTCTTAGCTAGAGTCTTAGTGTTAAATATGTTGGTAGATTCGTTAGGTTGATCTTGGTCCATCTCCATTGCTAAGTTCTTATTAGTAGTTCGTGTGTTATTGCTTCTTGTATGGTGAAAGGGATTTTGGTGAAGGGCAGAGTTTTTGTTCCTAGAGCGAAGCAAGAGCTTCTGTTTCTAACTTCCTTTATCTCAAGTATGCCAAGTATTATTTACAATACTACTGGTACAAAATGTTTTCACACATTTACAATACTAATGATACAAAATATTTTCACACAATTAATGTATATAACACAAATTTATTTACGACATATCCTTGTTATAGATTAAAAGTACGTAGACACAGCTGTCGATTTAGCTCGTTTTAATCTCCACGCCGCCTCAAATCCACGGGAACCTGTGCCGGCAGCGCCACCACCTCCACCCAGAACATCCCCGGCCCTCCACCAAGACAACGAATGCTCGCATCCACAGGGCCATGCACTGAAATTATAAAAAATATTTACAACACTGATGTTACAAAAAAAATTCACTATATAACACAAATTCATTTTTCCAATCTCATGATACAATAAAAGTAGCCGCAGCAGAAGACAGACAAAGAATAGAAATTAAACTATTTTTAATCTCTATAGTCTCAACATCCAACACCACCACCACCGCCACCGCCACATCCACCACCACCGCCACCGCCACCACAGCCACCACCTCCACCCCAACTGCTGCTGCTAACCCCTCCACCCCAATAGATCCCCCCTCCACCACCACAACGAATGCCGGCATCTACAGGAGCACCAGTGTAAGGATATAAAGCACTACTGGCAAAAGCAGCCGTGTTTTTCTTGGGTGTAATAATTTCACCCTTCTCAACATCACGTTTCTCTTGTAAGGGAGGAGGAGGAGCACCACCAGTCACAGGGTGGCTCTTTTTCTTTCGGCCACCGCAATACCAAACCACAACTACAGCTGCTACACAGCCACATGCTATGAGTGCAATAACATATCCTTTCATCTCATAATTATAGTAACTTCTTAATTGGTATTCTGCTACAAAATCTTACCATCCTTTTATAGCATGATCAGTTGCGTAACCAACGCAGTGCAACTTCAATTTTATATTCAAGTTTGTTGGACAAGTTATTATAAGATTGTACTATCAGATATGAATTTGGAAACTGGATGGATAGACACTTGGCAGCCTTAAAATGTACTAAAAAGCATATATTTATATTATCTTATTGCAGCAGAAACATAAAAGAGGGATAAGCTATTTTATTGGACAGACTAAGAATTTATTTAAGTCAATAGTCACAATTGTGACGTTGCAGTTATGTGGCACAGAAGAAAAGTGGCCAGTTTCTTTGAATCTTTCTCTTGCTTAATTCCGTAGATGGTTGGTACTCAGTATATGCATAAACTTTAATTTTTTTATTACTATAAGCTACTAGTTAGGGTTTGGAAATTAGTATAGTCATCATTGTCCATAATTTACTAAGTATACCTTGCTTGAGTCTCAACTTTAAGTAGTACTGTTTCGGCGACACAATATTTTAACCATTATTCTCAACTTGTCTTAACTTTAGTAAAGTTGCATGTCAAAGGAAAAATTAATGATGTGCTCACCATTGTTCGGAAAATTAATGCAACATTAAAAAATATACTAAAGGATCACCTATACCTTGTGGGGGAGGAGGGGGGGGNGTATAGAAGGAGAGGGGTTGGGCTTGTACTATGATTGTTGGAGTTGATTTGAGATTTGGCTGCTGAAGATTTAGAATCTGCATTGCTCAGATTCCTTTTGTCAACATTAAATGCCTTTTTGACCTCTTCTTGGGTGGAGCAAAGGTCAACTTCCATTGATCCCTCATCATAGGTATTAATATCAATTACCTTAGCTGTGGTTTTCGTTGGATTTGATGAGTTGGTACGAGGTGTAATGTTTCCTTTGCATGGACTGTTGGATATTGCCGTGTTAGGAGGGCTGTCGAATGCATTAAGGGTTTTAGGCTTTTGGTTAATAAAGGAGTGTAGTAAATTGGTATGTCTTAAGGTCTGATGGTCAGTGTCCGCTAGGTTTTGTGGCTGAGTTGATTTGGATTGTACCATGTCCATTTGGTCATTTTCCAGCACATTTAATTCCTTGAATTGATTACTGTTGCTTTTGTCTATGTTTGTGCTATTATCCAGTGTGTTTTGTTGTGTATCCTTCTTCCTAAATTCCTGCCGTTTGTGAGATGTTTGGCCGACGTTTGCGCTCCTGGGTTCATCGTGTAGCTTCTGTTCATTTGGCATTTTTGGTTCCAGTTTTGAATGTTCCAGTTTGGACTGTCTTTGTAGAGGTGAATTTGGCCTTTCCATTTGGTCGTGTCTAGCCTTAGTTCTTTTGTGTGTAACTATGGCCCAATGATCTATTTCTTCCGTTAGGGATTCAATCCCATCATCCTTTTTTTGAGTCCCTTTTACTGCATTAGACTTTGAGTTCGATGGTTGAGGGCAGTTGGTTGGGGTATGACCCAATTTGTCGCAAAAGGTGCACAACATGTTAAAGCCCTCATAAGCAATCCTTTGATAATGGCGTCCAATTATAACATGAGTTTTTAGAGGGCTTTCTATAGGTGCTAGGATACAAACTCTCGCGTATTTGCCCCTAGTGGCTGAAGCAGTACATGCATCGATCCTGAGTAGCTTCCCTAATTTAGATCCTATTTTTTGAAGTATTTCATAGTCATAAAATTCCGTTGGTAGTTCTGGTAGTCTGGCCCAGATGGCTGAGTAGGTTTGCAAGGCTGTTGACGCTACAAACTTTGGTTCCCATTTTCGGGCAGTGAGAAACTGGTTTCCTAGGAACCAAGGTCCCCCATGGAGAGCTTTGTCGTAGTTTTCTGAGTTTATGAACTTAATTAGGTAGTAGTCGTTTCCTAGATCTATGAGGGTGATGTCCTCCGTTGGTTTTCATATGGCCATTATTTTGTTTTGTAAGAAAGCATAGCTTACCTTCCTACCAAAGAGTTTAATAATAACAACATTGGTCCAGTTATTGTAAATCCTTTCCTTGTCTCTGTGTGTTATGGGGATGAAATTGTCGGATTCGTATTGGTTCTCAGTTTCATCAGAAGTGTCATGGCCCTCCACAGACTTTTGCGCTGCTATTTGATTTTGGTGTTGTGCTTCAACCAAATTTCCTTTCAATTTTAGCAAAAAGGAGCTTGTTTGGTCATGGTGTTCTTAGCTAGAGTCTTAGTGTTAAATATGTTGGTAGATTCGTTAGGTTGATCTTGGTCCATCTCCATTGCTAAGTTCTTATTAGTAGTTCGTGTGTTATTGCTTCTTGTATGGTGAAAGGGATTTTGGTGAAGGGCAGAGTTTTTGTTCCTAGAGCGAAGCAAGAGCTTCTGTTTCTAACTTCCTTTATCTCAAGTATGCCAAGTATTATTTACAATACTACTGGTACAAAATGTTTTCACACATTTACAATACTAATGATACAAAATATTTTCACACAATTAATGTATATAACACAAATTTATTTACGACATATCCTTGTTATAGATTAAAAGTACGTAGACACAGAAGTCGATTTAGCTCGTTTTAATCTCCACGCCGCCTCAAATCCACGGGAACCTGTGCCGGCAGCGCCACCACCTCCACCCAGAACATCCCCGGCCCTCCACCAAGACAACGAATGCTCGCATCCACAGGGCCATGCACTGAAATTATAAAAAATATTTACAACACTGATGTTACAAAAAAAATTCACTATATAACACAAATTCATTTTTCCAATCTCATGATACAATAAAAGTAGCCGCAGCAGAAGACAGACAAAGAATAGAAATTAAACTATTTTTAATCTCTATAGTCTCAACATCCAACACCACCACCACCGCCACCGCCACATCCACCACCACCGCCACCGCCACCACAGCCACCACCTCCACCCCAACTGCTGCTGCTAACCCCTCC
>MU752806.1:20959-32399 GCA_026770625.1 Nicotiana glauca | reverse complement strand
TCAAGCATTTGGTCCAAGAATGGTAGAGGGAAATGATCTTTTCTAGTGACCTTGTTGAGCTTTCTATAATCCATGCACACCCTCCAACCCGTGACCGTACGGGCAGGAATCAATTCATTGTTGGCATTGGTGACGACCATCATACCCCCCTTCTTTGGCACACATTGGACCGGGGAGGTCCATGAACTATCCGATATAGGGTAGACTACACCGGCATCCAACCACTTGATAACCTCTTTCTTGACTACCTCTTGCATATCTTCATTTAGTCTTTGTTGGTGTTCAAGAGACGGCCTTGCATCTTCCTCCAAAATGATCTTATGCATACAAAAAGCGGGGCTTTTACCCCGAATATATGCCAACGTCCATCCAATCGCCCGCTTGCGCTTTTGAAGCACCGCCAAAGTGGCGTAAACCTGTAAGTTAGTTAATCAAGAAGAAAGAATAACAGGCAAAGTGAAATTAGGACCTAAGTATTCATACCTGAGGTGAGGAGGAAGTGGTTTCAACTCCAACACCGGTGGCTCCTCAATAGATGGCTTTGTTTGGGGAGTTTTACGATTCTCAAGGTCTAATGATAGCTTCCTAGGCTCATAAGAGTATGAGCCCATACCATTCAAAGCATTTACACATTCAATTCTCCCGGCATCATCATTAGCCTCCATGTTCAAAAGCACCGCTTCAAGTGGGTCTTCAACATTGATCATTGCGCTTGTGTCATCCACTATCACCGCCGTGACAATGTCAACAAACGAGCAAACCTCGGTACTATTTGGTTGCCTTATAGACTTGCACACATGGAACACCACCTTTTCATCACCAACTCAGAAGGTCAACTCTCCCGCCTCGACATCAACCAAAGCCTTCCCCGTTGCTAGAAAAGGTCTTCCAAGGATAATTGGGACTTCAAAGTCCACCTCACAATCTATTATCATGAAGTCAGCCGGCAAGATGAACTTATCAACACGAACACGACATCATCGATGATACCCAAAGGCCGCTTAATTCACCTATCCGCCATTTAGAGCCTCATTGAAGTCGGGCGAGGTTTCCCGATTCCCAATGTTTTGAAAACCGAATATGGAATTAAGTTGATACTCGCCCCCAAGTCACAAAGGGCTTTTGCAAAGTCAGCGCTTCTAATAGTGCATGGGATAGTGAATGCACCGGGGTCCTCAAGTTTAGGAGCCATGGAGTGTACAATTGCGCTCACTTGATGGGTCATCTTGATTGTCTCGCACTCCATTGATCTCTTCTTTGTAACCAAATCCTTCATGAATTTCGCATACCCCGGCATTTGCTCGAATGCCTCCACCAAAGGCACATTGATAGTCAAACTCTTCATCATCTCAATGAATTTCTTAAATTGGTTATCACCTTTTTGCTTGGCCAAACGTTGAGGGTAGGGCGGAGGAGGCCTAGGCAAGGGTGCCTTGGCTTTTGGCACCTCCGGCTCGGGCATATCTATCACATGTTCCCTAGACGGGTTCACGTTCTCTTGTGTCTCCTCCTCAACCTCATGAATGTCAATTCGCACTTCATTTCTAGCACTTGGTTACACTACATCATCAACCCCCATAGGAAAATCATCATCACGCAACTCATCTTCATCAACCATGACTTGATTCTCTCTTGAGGCATGCACATCACCGCCTCGTCCACTTCGCGTGGTCACCGCCATCACATGGTTGTTGTGCCTACCCTTAGGGTTTACTACCGTGTCACTTGGTAGAGCACCCTTTGGGCGAGTGTTTAAGGATTGTGAAATTTGACCAAGTTGCACCTCCAAGTTACGGATGGAAGTGTTGTGTGAAGCCAATTGCGCATCGGAGTCTTGGTTCTTCTTCATCATTTGTTCAAACATAACCTCAATTCTCCCAAATTCATTGCCCGAAGAACTCGACCCTTGAGATTGAAACGGTGGCCGGTTGTTTGGTTGTTGAAACATCGGGGGCCTTTGAAAGCCTTGCCCCCGATTACCTTGACCACCATTGTTGTTCCACACCCCGTGACCATTGTTGTTGTTCCAGTTGTTGTTGTTGTTTCCACTCCAATTTCCACCATTGTTACCTTGATTCCCCCAATTGTTGTTTTGGTTATTCCCATTCCATTTTCCACCTCCTTGTTGATTACTCCAATTCCCTTGAGATCGCCATTGTTGATTGCCTTGATTTCCTCTATTTTCTTGGTAGTTGTTAACATATTGACAATCCTCACTTTGCTCATCATAGCACTCATTTGAATAACCACTACCATCATTATAGTTGTCACAATTTCCTTGAGTTTGTTGTCCTCTTTGCCTTCTTTTCATCATATTCACTCCTTCCATGGCATTGACTTGGCGCGGGTTTTGAACTTGTTGCAATTACGCCTTTGCCAATTGGTTCATTGTTGTTGTAATTTAGGCAATGGCTTGGCCGTGATCATGCAACTCCTTATGCAAATGTATGACATTATGATCACCTTGAGGAATGTTTGCCCGGCTTTGCCATGCCAAAGAAGTATTGGCCATTTCATCTAACACATCACAAGCTTCATTGTACGGGAGCTTCATAAAATTTCCACCCGCCAATTGGTTCACAATACATTGGTTTTGTTGTGTTGATGCCTCTATAGAACGTTTGTGGAATCATCACATCAGTCATATCATTATTTGGACATTCTTTGACCATAGTTCTAAATCTCTCCCATATTTCATGCAAAAGTTTCGTTGGCTCTTATTTAAAAGCCAAAATCTCATCACGGAGCGCTGCGATGTGACTTGGAGAAAAGAACTTGGCAATGAACTTGTTTGCCAATTCATCCCACGTTGTAATTGAATGATTTGGAAGCCTTTCTAACCAATCCAATACTTTCCCCCGAAGAGAGAACGGGAAAAGCCTCAATCTTAAAGCATCCTCGGACACATTGGTTTGTTTACTCCCCCAGCAAGTATCTACAAACCCCTTCAAGTGCTTGTATGCATTTTGGTCGGAGGCGCCCGTAAAATATCCTCTTTGCTTGAGAAGTGTTAACATAACATTGGTGATTTGAAAATTCCCTGCC
Organism: Nicotiana glauca; assembly: GCA_026770625.1. Taxonomy (NCBI): domain Eukaryota; kingdom Viridiplantae; phylum Streptophyta; class Magnoliopsida; order Solanales; family Solanaceae; genus Nicotiana; species Nicotiana glauca. The sequence goes on along the minus strand of MU752806.1, from coordinate 29,354 downwards.
CGAATTCGGGGAGGAACTATGGCACTTGCATAACCCTGGTTCGGAAGGACCCTTGGAGCTACTCTTGGTGGAGGCAGAGGAGGGTTTGGGATTTGATCATTAGGATTTGCATTTGTATTTCTACCTCTCTGTGGTACTTGTGGTACCTGGAGCTCCTCTTGTTCAACATCATCAACCTCCTCCCCCGCGACCACGTTGTCAAGAGAGACATTTTCGTTTAGATCCATGTGTACCTGATAGATCGACACAAATAATGTTAGTAAAAAGAAGGAAAGAGAAGCAAAAAAAAAAACTAGCTACGCAAATAGTCAACACCGTAAGCTCCCCGACAACGACGCCAAAAAGTGATCGCAGCGGATTCAACCTTAGGAAGAGTGGGCGTTAATACTTTTACCCAATAGTGGTATCAGGGTCAATTTCCACAGGGAGCTAGATGAGGGATTTGAGTATTTGTTAAGTCTAGAGATGTGTTTTGGCTTCTAATTGTACTTCTACCATTTTTGGGTTTTTATATTTATCGACTACAATTTAACAACTACTAATTAGAACTAAATTATGCTAAGATATTGATTCTAGTTTGAATGCAAGATAGAGAAAAGCACTAGGGCAGTGGCATTTACCTAGGTGGTCAACTAACAGGTAGAGACTCCTAATACAAGAATGATGATTATGGGGCTTATGCTATAACCGTTGCACGATTGCACTCACTCTCACACCTCTCGGTAGAGAGAGTGATTTTGCCCAATTGACTCTCTCGATACCAATTGGGTAGGCCAATATGCCCAAGCAACTTAGGGTTCAAGTTGGGCAATTACTCTCTCGAGGTTTAACCCGTTAATTGGGACTACCATTCTCATGGGTCCATCCCAATTCCTTGTTGGGTAACTTTTGGAGTCATAGACACTCTTTCTTAAGAAGAGTCAAGACTCACTAAGCTAGACTTAGTGTTTGCAACCACCAAATCCTAATTAAACCATAAAATTAACCCAAATAGCAAACGCCCAACATCATTCAAGAATTAAACAATCACAACCATTAATTACCCACACTAGGGTTGAGCCACAACCCTAGCTAATAGGTTTAGCTAGACATGAGAGGAACAGAAATTGAAGAAACAATAGATGAAATCAACATATTAATTAAGTAAAATGATATTCTACAAGAATCCACGATAAAACAAAATGAAAATATCCCAAAATAGGCTTAGACTTAAGTCTCACGAGTGCAACAGCTATCTCTGATACAAAACTTGACCTAAAATTGGTAAAATATTCTATTTATACTAGGCTAGAAAAACTGGACAAAAATACCCGTGCGGGCTGGCGCGGACCGCACAAACTTGACACGCGGCCGCACTGGGTTGCTCAAATTCTAAATCTTGCTTTCTGAACCTTAGAGATGCGGACCGCACAATGATGTAGTGCGGCCGCATGGCGACTGGCGCGGACCGCACAATGGTGTAGTGCGGCCGCATGGCCAATTTGAAGTGGTCTTTGAACCTTTGTGGTGCGGCCCGCGGGAATGTGTAATGCAGTCGCATGAGCTGGGCGCGGACCGTATGGGCTTTCAGAGCGGCCGCGCTGCTTTATGTTGGCTTGACCACTTTCTGAACCTCATTGGTGCGGCCACATAGCATAATGGTGCGGTTCGCACCAAGTTCTGCATGTCCTCTCTTACTAATCTTTGACACTTGAGCAGGTTTCACTCCTTTTCGAGCCGATTTTTTGACTTTTCCATCTTGTCGCTCAAACATGCAATAAAGCACACTTGTAAGCATTCTGGTTCTATTTTATGGCAATTTGTACATAAAGCATAGGCAAGTATGGGCATAAAACGTGTTACAAATCACAGTTATCAGTATGCCTTTACCTAATGCCGAAGCTGGAATTAGCGAGCCACATGTGGAAGTAGTGGCTACCACGCTTTGAGACAAGCCATCATCCTCGAGACCAGTCAATGTTCCCAACATGTCTACCAATAAGTGAGGCGAAGGGGTTGTTGAGGGTGTCTATAAGACGGGGTCCGACCTAGATCCTGACAAGGTTTGGATGTTAAGCGAGGGGTTCACTCGCATTAAAGTCAGGTTAGATGGGTCCTCGATGACCATCTTGGTTTCTATGGCGTGGGATCTATTGGTGAATGCAGTCCCCTCTTTAGGTCCCCTTTGCTCCGAGAGGAGAGGAAGTACTATGAATACCGCAACAAGCATCGCGAGATCTCTAGGCGATTTGGCGAGAGTGGGAACTTACAAGCCATAAAGGACGAGCTGAAGTAGAAAGATGACAAGTTAATGAGGTTTATCAGCAAATGCGTGTCCTTGAAGGGGCATTGAGGGACAACGAAGAGGAGCTCGAGGTGAGAAAGGGAGTTGAGGCCCATTATGCAGACCTTTAGGAATAAGTGAGTTCTCTGCGAGCTGAGCACAAGCAACATTGGGTCAGGGCCGATGCTTCGAGTGGAAAGGTTTCCAAAAAGACAACGGATTTGGAGAAGGCCGAGTTGTATCGGTCGGCGGCTTCGACAAAAGTGGAGGCTTTGGATGCAGCAATCCATGTTCTCTTATCTGAGCGGGAAAACGATTTGGATATGGTCAAAATCAAAGATGAGCGTATCGAACAGCAAATTGGGGGGCTAGAAAAAGAGGTTTCGAGCCTTGGTGACCAAGTCATCATTCTTGAGTGCAAGAAGATGCAATTGTTGGCTCAGCTGTCCTTCTCTCACATCTCTACTTACCCTGATGTTCCGCAAGATTTATATAAGAAGTGGATCCACGCCGAGGCCCAACTGGATATATTTAGGGATTTGATAATGGCGGGGAAAGTTTTTGAGGCCAGTTTTGAGGATGCTCACACCAATTCATGTGCAGCTCGAACTGCATGCGGCTACGACCTAGCTACACCAGAGGCCAACGATGGCGAGAAGTAGGATTGAGCAGGACGCCAGGTACGAGGATGAGTATCCCGATGGTGGAGATGGCACTGCTGGGTTGGGTGGTGAGTAATTATTTTTTTGTTTGTAATTTATTTTGCACGCTTTTTGTAGGAGTATGTTCTAGCCCTTGTAAAGAATATGTTTGACGTATGAAATGCTATTCACTGTTCAGGATTGTGTGCTTCTTTTTTTTTTTGACATTTAGACGCTTTAGTCATAGACGTTTCATTTATGCGTGTTGAATGAGGTTGAAATAGAATTTATATTTGGTCGTGGCTGGGGGGCGGTAAGTTTTAATTCGAACTAGGTCGAATATAACTTTTTACCTAATTGAAAAGAGGTCGAATGTAATGTAGTTAATTCGAGCGAGGTCGAATATAAATTTTGTTTGACAATGGTTGTAGGCCGAATGGGTGTTGGTTCGAACGAGGTTAAGTGTAACTCGTAGTTAATTCAAGCGAGGTTAAATATAACTTGTAGTTTATTCGAACGAGGTCGAATATAACTTTTGTTTAACAATAGACGTGGGCCGTATGGGTGTTGATTCAAATGATGTCGAGTGTAACCCGTAGTTAATTCAAACGAGGTCGAATGTAACTTGTAGTTAATTCGAAAGAGGTCAAATTTAATTTTTTGTTTAATTGATGCAGCATTGCTTAGGCAAAAACATGGGTGAACTTCATCCATTTGTGCTTTGTTTATATATATTGGAGAAATTTACATGTTTTTCGGGTTGGCATTTCAGTCCTAGTCTTTGTGTCGGCTGGTGTTCTAGTCCCAATCTATCTAGTCCCTTCATTGGTCGACCTAGAGAAGTATTGAGAGGTTGAGCGATAAACCGATCGACCTGTGTCCCCATCTATTCGCACTTAAACTTGAAATGTCCTCCTTGTCTCCTCATTAAAAACCTTCCCAATAAAACCTAATTGGGACAAAACTTAAGTGCGGGAAAAACGTTCGACTCGGAGAATATTTTTCCTTAGAAGTTGAAGTACTTGAGGTGGAGACGTTCCAGTTGTTTGGTAGTAGTTTGTTTGCCGCTGCCATGAATTTGTATGGGCCATCCCAATTTGTTCCTAGTTTGCCTTCCTGCAGGTCTTTGCTTGCTTGTGTTTTGGCTTTGATCATGTAGTCCCCGAATTTGATTGGTCTGACCTTAGCCTTTTCGTTATAAAAATGTTCTACCTATTACTTTTGGGTAATCATTCTTATGTAGGCCATGTCTTTTTGTTCTTCGGCTTCATCAAGCTCTTACCTTCTGCTTTCATCATTCCTCGGACCACTTTTATGGGAGTATCTCAAACTGGGTTCTCCGACTGGTATTACCGCATCACTCCCATAGACTAATAAGTAGGGAATTTCTCTTATGCCCGTCTTTGGCATTGTGTGGTAGACCCAAAGTACTTCTGGTAATAGCTTCAGCCATAGTCCCTTGACGTCCTCAAGATTTTTCTTCATGATATTCAGTATAGATTTATTGAAGGATTTTGCTTGCCCATTGCCTACAGGGTGTTACGGTGTTGAGAGTATTCTTTTGATATGCCATTTGTCAAAAATTCAGCGACCTTTTTTCCTGTAAACTGGGGTCCATTATCACAACTTATCTCTTTGGGGAGGATGAAGCGGCACATAATATTTTTCCGTATGAAGGCGATCACTTCTTGTTCGTGTATCTGGGCAAATTCTCCTGCTTCTACCCATCTAGAAAAATAGTTAATTAAAACTAAAAGAAATCATGCATTACCTCGCCCCACAGGGAGGGGGCCGACGATGTCCATACCCTACTTAATAAAAGGCCAAGGGGAGGTGACCGAGTGGAGGTGCTCACTCGCTTGGTGGATCATTGGGGCATATTTTTGGCATTGCTCCTATTTTTTCACGAAGTCAGCGACCTTTTGTTTCATGGTGGGCCAGTAGTAGCCTGACAGTATGAGACATCTAACTAGAGCTCGATTGTCGAAATAAACGCATTTGATTTGGGCCTAAGCATTTTGCTAAGGGCCTCCATACGTCCTCTTGTACAGGTCGTAGTGGATGATGTTGTACCTGACTGTTTGCATCCGAAGCTTCTAGGCTTCTTTTTTGTCATTTGGGAGCGTGCCCTCCTACAAGTATGTAACAATAGGGTTGCGCCAGTTCCAAGTCATATTCATAGTCCTTACCTCGATTTGATTGATCGATGAGTGGAGGAGGGTTACCACGTTTCCTTCTCCGATTATGCTTTTAGTGGTTGCTACTAATTTGGCAAGGACGTCTGCTTCAATGTTTTGTGATTGAGAGATCTGGTTGAGCTAGCATTCATCAAATTCGGGTAGCAGTTTGCAGATCTCAGCATGGTATTTTTGTAACCTTTTCTTTGATCTGGAATGTAACAGTGACTTGGTTGATGACGAGTTAAGGGTCGCAGTGTAGGATGACCCGTCTCGCCCCGTACTTAAGTGCTAGCCTTAATCCTGCAATCACGGCCTCATTGTTAGTCATATCCGAGCATTTTATGGACTAGCAAATTACTTCGCCTATCAGGACTTCGAGCACAAGTCCCAATCCGGACCCTGACGCATTAGAGGTGCGATCGGTGTACAAAATCCATAGATCCTGTATTTGTGGAGAAGTATGGGTAATTTCTCTTTCGACTTCGGGCATTATTTTTCCGCTAAAGTCGGCGACGAAGTTGGAAAGTACTTGAGACTTTATCGCCATCTATACTTGATATGTGATATCATGCTCGCTTAATTCTATGGCCCATTTGGCCAACCTTCCCAATAGCTCGGGCTTGTGCAAAATACTTCTCAATGGAAAGGTCGTGACTACCAAGATGGGGTGGCACTGGAAGTAGGGTCTAAGTTTTTGTGAAGCTACGACCAAGTCTAGGGCCAATTTTGTGAGGTGGGGGTACCTCGTCTCGGCGTCAACTAAAGTTTTGCTAATGTAGAAGATGGGAGATTGCGTAACTTTATCTTCTCGAACCAGGACTACACTCGTTGCTACTTCGGATACAGATAGGTAGATGAGGAGGCGTTCTCCGAACTTCGCTTTGGAAATCAGCGGCAGTGATGATAGGTAAGGCTTTAACTCCTTCAGGTCTTCGATGTACTTAGAGGTCCACGAGAGGCTGTTGTCATTCTCGAGTATGCCAAAAAACTTGTGGCATCTATCGGATGACCGCAAGATGAATCTCGATAGTGTGGTGATACGACCAATCAGTCTCTAAACCTATTTTTTGCTGGTTAAGTGCTCTGGTATCCTCTCTATATCTTTGATTTGGTCGAGGTTGACCTCGACACCTTGTTTTGATACTAGGAAGCCTAATAATTTTCCTGAGGTCATGTCGAATATGCACTTTTCAGGATTTAGCTTCATTCTGTATCTCCTGAGTATATCGAAGGCTTCTTTCAAGTGGTCGATGTGATCTTCTTTCTTTTTGGACTTGACCAACATATCGTCTATGAGACTTTCATGGTCTTGTCGATTTGATTTTTGAACATTTTGGTGACCAACCGTTGGTATGACACCCCTGCATTTTTCAGTCCGAAAGGCATAACTCTGTAGCAGTACGTTCCTTGGTGGGTGATAAAGGTAGTATTCTCTTGGTCTTCCTCTTCTATACGGATCTGATTGTAACCTGAGTAAGCATCTAAGAAGTCAACAGTTCATACCCGACCGTTGCATCTGGTCGATATGGGGTAGCGAGAATGAGTCTTTAGGGCATGTTTTGTTTAAATCTGTAAAGTCTAGCACATCTGCCATTTTCCATTCTTCTTCTTCACCACGACCACATTGGCCACCTATTGAGGGTATTTTGATTCCCTGATGGAACCGTTCTGTAATAATTTTTCAACCTCCTCGCGGACTGCATTGTTTATTGCAAAATTGAAATTCTACCTAACCTGTCTCACCCGGGGGTGGAGTAGGTCGATGTTCAATTTGTGTGTGGCAATATCTTTTGGAATACCTGGCATATCTACATGGGAAAAAGAGAGCAAGTTTGCGTTAGCGATTAGGAATTGATGGATTTTACCTAGTTCTTGAAGCTTGCAGCCGATGTAGGCTTTTTTGTTGTGGTCGTTATCATCAAGTTGGATGGTATCGAGGTCTTCTATGGTTGATGGCCTCCCCAGTTTTGGGATCTGGTTACGTCTTCCCTTTCATCAAAGCTCGACCTCAACCTTGTTAATTGCTATGCCTCTTTTACTTTGTCCTTTATTTGTTGGGTAGTCATACAGTCTGGGGAGATGCAGTAGCACTCTCGAGATGTGTGTTGTTCTCCTCACATGCTGAATATTCCCCACATGGTTGGAAATTTGATAATTTGGTATAAGCTAGAAGGTATGGCCCTCATGACATGTATCAAGGGTCATCCTATTATGGCATTGTATGTCGTATCCTAATCCATGATGTGGAACATGATTTCCAGGGTGACGCTTGATAACTAGGGATTATAATGCATTTTACACTCCTTATTACTTGAGTTTTGATTTGAAATGTGTACAAAATAGTCCCAAAGTTTTACATGCTGTACTTGATTCCAAGTTTGGTAAACAAGGTGACAATTCGTCAAAGCTAGCTAAAAAAGAGTGAAACATGCAAAAGTACCAAGAACAAGTTCAAGCACAGTGTAATAGGACCAATGCGGCCACACTCCATTATGTGTGATCCGCAAAGAGGAAGTTCAGAGAGGTGCTCATTTCAGACATTCGAGCAATGTGGTCGCAAAGCATTTTATACAGACCGCATTGGCTTCATTGCGACTGCACTCGATTTTGTGCGGTCCGCAAAGCTGGAGTTCAGAGAGTTGCTAATTTTGGGGATCATAGCCAATGCGGTGTGCGGTCCTTTTTGTGCAGACTGCAATAGAAGCCATCGCAGCCGCGGAGCATTTTGTGCGGCCCATGGTGGCCAAGTTTAGGGAGAAGAAGTTTAAGCCAAGGAGCCTCAGTGCGGCCGCACTACCCCCGCAGGGGTGTTTTTTTCCAGGAAATTCGGCTTAGTATAAATAGTTTCTTTTCCCATTTTTAGACGATGAGTTTTAATTTTAAGCAGAGCTGCGCTCGTGAACAGTGTTCCCTTACTATTTTGAGTAATTTCACAATAGTTTTATCATTGAATCTTCAAGTTTTAGATAGTAATTAAATATTATGGGTTTTTCTTCATCTATTTCTTTGTTTTCTTCTATTATCATGAGTAGCTAGACCTATCTAGCTCAACCCTAGTGTGGGTATTTGATGGGTCTTGTGTTTTAAGGCTTGAATGTCTATGGGTGTTTGATATTTGGACTAATTTATGGTTTTAATTAGGGGTGTATATGGACCAGGTTGGTTTGGTTTTGACCAATTATATCGGTTTGGATTGGTTCGGTTTTGTCGGGTTTTTCAGGTTTTCGGGTTTTTTTATTACATGAATATTATTTCAATCTTACATTATTGAAATTATAGATAAAGCTTTGATAAGTGAATATATGTTTAGT
>MU752806.1:10253-20393 GCA_026770625.1 Nicotiana glauca | reverse complement strand
TTTCTACATTTTCTAAAGAAAAATCATTACAAAGTCTTAAAAATATAAATAAAATTTATATATTTATATGTCGATTTGGTTCGAATTTTTTTACTCAATACCAAACCAAGTCAAACCAAACCTAGTCGGGTTTTTTAATCGGTTTGGTTTGGTTTTTCGGTTTGGTGCGGTTTTCCGGTTCGGTTTGAACACACCTACTTTTAATGTTGAAATAGTGGTTACAAACACTAATTTGTGCCTTTTTGACTTGGACTCTTCTTGAGAAAGAGAGCCTAAGTCTAGGAAAATTAGTCCAACAAGGAATTGGGGCATATTCAAGAGATTGATAGCTCCAATTAAAGGGTTAAACCTAGAGATAGTAATACCGGACTTGAACCTCAATTGCTTGCACGAAATATCATACCCAATTGGTCTTGAGAAAGTCAATTAGGGCAAAATCACTCAAACTAAAAGATGTATAGAGTGAGTAGTATCATATAATGGTTATATCATAATCCCCAAATATAACAACCTAGCCTTAGACTCGAGAACCCGTCAAGTGTCCACCTAGGAGAAAGTCACTTCCCTAGTGCCTTTTAACTATTTACACAACCTTCAATAGTCTACTCTTAGCTTAACTTAGCTTAATTTAGTATCTTATTAGCATAAATTCGGAAGTAATATCAAAACCAACTATGATTAGAAGTGCAATTAGGAACAAATACGCATCTCTACTTTAGATAGAAACTCAATTCCCAATTCTATCTCCTTGTGGAAATCGATCCTTACTTCGACCACTCTCGCTACTTTGTAGTAGTGCAGGGTTGACGTCGATCATTTTTTGGCGCCATTGCCGGGGAGCTAATGGTTTTGGCTATATATATAAATAGTTTTGTGTATTGTTTTTCTTTCCTTCTGCGTTACTAATTTGTGTGTGTCACAACTTTAGGTACAAAATTGCAGCAAACAACAATGACCCTCTTGGAAATGTGATTGCGAAGGAGGAGATAGATGATAACAGAGATGATGAGGTGCCTCTTGTACCTCAGGGACAACGAAAAGGCCGTCAGGCCAATGCCAATGATAATATTCCATACCCTCCTCTGCCACCTCCAAGAGTGGCTCCTCGAGTGCTCCCGAACCAAGGCTATGCAAGTGCAATTGTCCCACCCTGGATCAGCGGGAAATTTTCAAATTACCAATGTGATGCTGACATTGCTGGAGAAGCGTGGGTATTTTATGGGTGCTGCCAATCAAAATGCTTACAAACATCTCAAGGGTTTCGTGGATACCTGTTGGGGGAGAAAGCAAACTAATGTGTCGGAAGATGCACTTCGGTTGAGACTATTCCCTTTCTCACTTAGAGGGAAGGCATTGGATTGCTTGAGCGACTTCCCAACCATTCCATCACTACTTGGGATGAGTTGGCGAATATGTTCATTGCATAGTTTTTCTCACCGGGGCACATGGCAGCATTGAATGATGAGATCTTAGCATTCAAGTAAGAGCCCACTAAACCATTACATGAGATTTGAGAGAGATATAGAACAATAGTAAAGGAATGCCCTGACAATGATATGGCTGAGGCGATGGTACAACAGACTTTCTACCGGGGCATCAACACGACAAATCAATGCATAGTGAACCAACTTGCTGGGGGCAATTTTATGAAACTAAGTTATTATGAGGCTTGTGTCATTCTTGACAAGATGGCTGACGCTTCCTACGCTTGGTAAAAGTAGATCCAGTGTGTCCCAGGGTGACCCCACGGCCACTCATTTGCACAAAGAGTTACATGATCATGGCAGGCTATAGCAGAGCTCACAACAACAATGAACCAACTAGCAAAGGTACCATTACAACAAGTTCAAAATCCTAGCCAAGTAAATGCCATGGATGGTGTCAACATGCTAGTGAACAAAAGAAGACAAAGAGGTCAACAAAACCAAGGGAGTTCGGATCAATTTGACAATGATTGTGATGGATTCCAAGATGATGGTTATGATGGGAAGAATGAAGAAGTGCAATACGTGAATAATTATCAAGGCCAAAGGGGCAATTATTCCAACCAACAACAATGGAGACCCCAAGGCAATTGGGGAAATTAACAACAACAAGATAATGGTAATTAGGGGAACAACAACCAAATTTCCAATTGGGGCAATTATAATAATCATCAGAACAATCAGGGTAATTGGAAAGGCAATAACAACAACTGGGGTGGTAACAACAATCAGGGAGGTTGGAACAATGGAAATCAAGGAAATCGGGGGCAAGGCTTTCAAAGGCCCCCAATGTATCAACAACCGAACAATCCACCCCCATTTCCATCCCAAGGTCCTAGTTCTTCCAACAATGATATGGGGAGAATCGAAATGATGTTTGAACAAATGATGAAAAAGAATGCGGACTCTGATGCTCAGTTGGCTTCCCACAATACCTCAATCAGAAACTTGGAGGTTCAATTAGGCCAAATCTCACAATCCTTGAATACTCATCCTAAAGGGTCTCTACCAAGTGATACGGTAGTTAACCCAAAGGTCAGGAACAATCACGTTATGGAGGTAACTACAAGAAGTGGGAAAGGTGGTGATGTGAGTGCGTCCAAGCAAAAGGCAATTTTGAATGATGAAGTTGATTTGCAAGAAGATGAAGTTCCTTTGGTGGTTGAAAATGTAATTGATGAGAATTTGAATGAAGAAGTGAGGATTGATATTCAAGATGTCTAGGTGGAAACTCAGAATGATGTGAACCCATCTAGGAAGCACGTAATAGACATATCGGAGTCGGTTGTGCCTAAAGCCAAGGCTCCTTTGCCAAGGCCACCTCCACCTTATCCTCAAAGGCTTGTGAAGTAGAAAAATGAGAATCAGTTTAAAAAGTTTATTGATATGATAAAGAGATTATCCATTAATGTGCCTTTGGTGGAGGCTATTGAACAAATGTCAGGCTATGCTAAATTCATGAAGGACTTGGTGACAAAGAAAAGATCCATGGATTGTGAAACTATCAATATGACCCACCAAGTTAGTGCAATTGTGCACTCAATGGCCCCGAAGTTAGAAGATCCCGGTGCTTTCACCATCCCTTGCACCGTTGGGAGTGCAGACTTTGCTAAGGCTCTATGTGATTTGGGGAAAGTATCAACTTGATGCCCTACTCCGTTTTTAAGACTTTGGGTATTGGGAAACCGAGGCTGACTTCCATGAGATTGCAAATGACGTATACAACTATGAAGAGATCATTGGGTATTATTGATGATGTCGTTGTACGGGTGGACAAATTTATATTGCCATCTAATTTTGTGATCTTGGATTGTGAGGTAGATTATGAAGTTGCGATCATATTGGGGAGACCTTTCCTTGCTACTGGGAAGGCCTTAGTTGATGTGGAAGCAGGGGAACTCATCTTCCGGGTGGGTGATGAGAAAGTGTTCTTTTATGTGTATAAGTCAATGAAGCAACCCAACAGTTCTGAGGTGTGCTCTTTTATGGACCTTGTCACGGCAGTGATAGTTGATGATACAAGTGGAATGATTAATGTGGAGGACCCTCTAGAGGCCGTATTTTTGAATCTTGATGTCAATGACGATGAAGGCCGAGTGGAGTGTGTGAATGCTTTACATGGGATGGGCTCTTACTCTTATGAGACTAGGAAACTATCTTCGGACCTTGAGAATAGGAAGAATCCACCAGCAAAACCTTCAATTGAGGAACCTACGGTGTTGGAGTTGAAGCTGCTGCCTCCACACCTCAGGTATGAGTTCTTAGGCCCTAGTCTACTTTGCAAGTTATTCTTTCCTCTTGTCTTACTAACATGCAGGTTGATGCATATTGGCGATGCTTTAAAAGCGGAAGAAGGCAATTGGATGGACATTAGCTAATATTTGGGGAATAAGCCCCCCATTCTGTATGCGCAAGATTATTCTGGAAGATGATACAAAGCCCTCCTTGGAACATCAAAGGAGGTTGAACGAGGCAATGCAAGAAGTTGTGAAAAAGGAGGTGATCAAGTGGTTGGATGCCGGAGTTGTGTACCCCATCTCTGATAGCTCTTGGACTTCGTCGGTGCAATGTGTACCGAAGAAGGATGGCATGATCGTAGTTGCTAAGTCGCAAACTGAGTTGATTCTTACCAGGACCGTCACCGGTTGGAGGGTATGCATGGACTACCACAAGTTGAATAAAGTGACCCTCAAGGATCACTTTCCATTGCCTTTTCTTGATCAGATGTTAGATCGACTTGCTAGATGTGCCTTCTACTGTTTCTTGGATGGGTATTCTAGTTACAACCAAATCTTAATTGCTCCAGAAGATTAGGAGAAGACCACATTCACTTGTCAATATGGAACCTTTGCCTTTTCTAGGATGCCTTTTGGGTTGTGTAATGCACCGGCTACATTTCAGCGGTGTATGATGACCATATTCACCAATATGGTAGAAGATAGTTTGGAGGTGTTCATGGATAACTTTAGTATGGTGGGTGATTCGTTTGAGAAATGTTTAAAAAATCGTGATAGATTGTTATCCCGTTGTAAAGAAACCAATCATGTTCTTAATTAGGAGAAATGCCACTTCATGGTGGAAGATGGCATAGTTCTTAGGCATAAAATTTCAAAGCATGGTATAGAGGTGGACAAAGCAAAAATTGATGTGATTTCAAGGCTCCCCCCACTACCTCTGTCAAGGGAGTTAGAAGTTTTCCTGGGCATGCGGGGTTCTACCGGAGATTTATCAAAGACTTTTCGAAGGTAATGAATCCCTTATGCAAGTTATTGGAAAAAGATGCAAAGTTTGTGTTCGATGAAAGATGTATGCAAGCCTTTGAACTTCTCAAGCACAAGTTGACCACCACTCCTAATATTACCGCACCTAATTGGAGCTTGCCTTTAGAGCTAATATGTGATGCGAGCGATGTTGCGGTTGGGGCGGTTTTGGGTCAAAGAGTGAATAAAATGTTTCATCCAGTGAATTATACGAGCAAGACAATGAATGATGCTCAAGTGAACAACACGGTGACTGCGAAAGAGCTTTTGGCTATTGTGTTTGCGATGGAGAAATTTTGGCCGTATCTTATGGGTTCCAAGGTCATAGTCCATACCGATCATGCCGCACTCCGATATTTGATAACGAAGAAGGATTCCAAAGCTAGACGGATGCGATAGGTCCTATTGCTTCAAGAGTTTGATTTGGAGATTGTGGACCGAAAGGGTAGTGAAAACCAAGTGATGGACCACTTGTCCCAGCTAGAGGAGGAGGGGCGGCCTCGTGATGGCTTAGAGATCAATGATTTATTTCCCGATGAACAACTCCTTTCGGTGTTGGTGAATGGTATGCCATGGTTTGCAGATGTTGCTAATTTCCTTGTGACTGGTATAATCCCATGTGAGCTCTCTTCTAACCAAAGGAAGAAGCTCAAATAGGATAATTTGGATTTCTATTGTGATGAGCCGCACTTGTTCAATATTTGCACGGATGGTGTGATCCGAAGGTGTGTCCCGGAAGAGGAGAAATTGAGTATCTTCGAGGCTTGTCATTCCTCCCCCTATGTTGGCCATCATGGCGGGACGATGATAGACTCCAAAGTTCTTAGTAGTGAGTTTTATTGGCCAACTTTATACAAAGATGCAAGTGAACTTGTGAAGAGGTGTGACGAATGTCAAAGAGCGGGTGGAATTTCGAAGAAAGAGGAGATGCCTCTCAATAGCATCCTTGAAGTTAATATTTTTGATGTATGAGGGCATTGATTTTGTGGGCCTATTTGTTAGCTCATGTGGGAACACATACATTATTGTGGCGGTTGACTATGTTTCAAAGTGGGTTGAAGCCATGGATTTACCCAACAATGAAGCCCGGAGTGTTGTTGCATTTCTCAAGAAGAGCATTTTTACAAGGTTTGGCACTCCTCGTGCAATCATAAGTGATGGGGGATCTCATTTTTGTAATAGAGCTTTTAACATTTTGCTTGCAAAGTATGGTGTCAACCAGAAAGTTTCTACTCCTTATCATCCTCAAGCGAGTGGCCAAGCTAAAGTCTCAAACAGGGAAATTAAGAGTATATTGTCAAAGGCGGTCGATGTAAATAGGCCCGATTGGTCAAAGAAGTTGGATGATGCTATATGGGCTTATAGTTCTGCTTATAAGACTCCGATTGGTATGTCTTCGTATTGGTTGGTATTTGGGAAATCTTGCCATCTACCGGTTGAGTTAGAGAACAAGGCCATGTGGGCCTTGAAGAAGCTGAATCTTGAATGGTTTATGGCAGCAAATCTTCGTGTGGAGCAGCTTAATGAACTTGATGAATTCCGATTCCATACCTACTCCACTTCGTCCTTGTACAAGAACAAGATGAAGTTCCTTCATGATAAATATGCTCGTGGCAAGGAATTCAAAGTGGGTGATTTGGTTCTCTTGTTCAACTCTCGGTTACGTCTGTTTCTGGGAAGCTTAAGTCAAAATGGAGTGGACCTTTTGAAGTGGTGTTTGTGACTCTGTTTGGTGCATTTGACCTGAAAAACAATAATGGGGAGGTTTTCAGGGTGAACGGGCACAGGGTCAAGAACTACCTGGGCAAGATTGACGAAAGCCATGTGGTGGCACTTCTTCATTTAAAGTGATTTGATGGTAACCTGCATCGTGCCGCGACATTAAATCAGGCGCTTCTTGAGAGGCAACCCATGTGTCTTTCTTTTTGTTTTTCTTTGATTTTCCTTATAGTGTAGGATTTATTTTTGGACTGACTGGTTTTGAGATGTTGTAGGATTGTATTGATGCAGTACAGGACCAAGTTGAAAAATGATCACTCTCTGAAGTTTGTAATGCGGACTGCAGTTCATTTTGTGCGGCCGCAAAGGCCTTTGTGCGGGGGCAAGAAATCAATGCGGGCCGCAGAGTGATTTATCTAAAGTAAGAAGTCTCTAAAGTTTTCTACCGCGGCTGCACTCCATTTTATGCGGTCTGTGGTGGACCACTGCAGCCGCACTGGATTTCTTGCTGTCCGCAGTAGCCAACCTCCCAGTGCTTCATGTTTTTGAGCATCGCAGACCGTGGTGCCATTTTGTGCGGTCCGCGGTGGGTAGATAAAGGTGAAATCACGAGTCGGAAGTGTTAAACAAAAAGGCAAAGGAGAGTCCTCCTGGGGTAGGGGACTGGGCATGATAAGATTGACCCCGCAAGCCCGACAAAACATCAACAACACCAGGAGGCTCATCAAAGCTGCTGATAGAGCTATTGACAGATCTGGGAGTGAATATGAGCCTTCCCAGGAGGCATCGTCATACTCTGTGCCAGAGTATGTTCCTGACTAGCCGGAGAGAAATAGGTTGCAGGATACACCTCCAGTCTCTCCCACTACCCAAGCATCAGTGCGCATATCTCCTGTGTCGTCTGAGGGCTCAGCTGCAAGCAGTGGCAATTAATACTCCACATCACCCACAACTTCACTATCCGAGGAGGGGCTCGTAGAAGTAGAAGGGGGTGAGCCCCAATTAGGAAGAGTAGAGAGGACCAGAAATCTGGAGGCATGGCATGATCGGTTTGTGAGTGAGGTTGCCTATCACAAGTTCGGAGAATGGTGTCCAGAGAGGAAACTAATACCCGAGCATAAATTCATCACCCGGGATCTTTTGCCTCACAACCCCAATGTGTTGAGGCAATTCAGAGAGAGAGATGGATGGGATTATTTCATAGGCCACGTGGAGGATGCCAATGAGCACTTAGTGAAAGAGTTCTACACAAATGTTGCCTACATCAAAAAAGGCACCACAATGACCAAAGTGCGGAACTTAAAGGTGAAATTTGATGGCAAGACAATAAATGATTATTTGGCCTTCCCGGAGAAGGATGAGTCATTGTATTTGGAGAATATGGCATTGGGTGAGACTGCTCGTCCTTGGTTGGAAGAGTACTTGGCAATCCCATGTACCACCCCAGATTGGTTGACGGTGGGAGTGAAGATTTTGAGGAGAACGTTAAAATTTGAAGCTAAAGGGTGGGAAATATTTGTGTGTAGCAGGCTAGACCAACCACTCATGACAACTCACTTCATATTCACCGGGCTATATTGGTAGCATCGATCATGGAAGGATACCCGATTAACATCGGGAATGTGATGTCTCGAGTAATTACCCGGGTGGTGAACGAAGGTGACATATCGTATCCCTTCCCCAACTTTATGACCATGTACCTTGAGGACTTAGATGTGGAGAAGCGGAAATTTGATATGAAAGTGAAGGCGAAGGCACCGTTCTCCTGGTACAGCCTACAGGGTGATGACAACCCTAAAGGCAAGCACTTCAAGGGAAAATCCACTACTTCAACTGGCCAGTCTGAAGAGCCAGTAGTGGTAGTGGCTCCTACTCAGCCTCTTTCCACCACAACAGACATGGCCCTAGGACCCTCTACTTCTTCAGCTCCAGAGATTCCATCATCCACTGCATACCCCTTGACTACCTATTGTCTAATTCAGACCCTCACCAGCATCAACAACTGGATGTAGACAAATACTTCTAAGCTATCTATATTATCTACTACGGTGGCAGCCCAGTCAGCACCTCCTCCGAAACAGGTCCCGCAGTCCATGCATGACACTCTCAAAGAGCTTCTGTACAACCAGAAGAAGATCTTAGAGAACCAGAAATTGATTAGAGACATTGTAGATTCACATGGAAAGGCACTAAAAGATCTTGCTAGGGAAGCAAAGAAAATGAGAAAGACTCGTGCCTCAAAGGAATCGGTGAAGGAGCTTAAGGTGGAGGTAGATAGGTTGAAGGCAGATCATTTGCCTCTGGATCTATTGTTACATGACCCGGTGTCAGCAGCCTAGCCCCAGCCAAAGCAGGAGTCAATGAGGCCACCCAAGAGGAAGATTGTGATTCCCCAAATCGACGATGCATTCATAGAGTTGGAGGACCTGCAGGGAGGTTCCTCCAGCCAGCCCCAGATTCCGGTACAGGCCCAGGACTTAGTCCAGGTACAGGCCCAGGACCCAATGGAGCCACAGATCATAGGGAGCTAGTCACAGGTTCCCGAGCAAATAGAGGACCCAGGGACCCAGACTCAGGATCCTATGTAGATGTAGGGACCATAGGGAGTTTCTTTTTCCTCTCTTCTTTATTTTGTGCTTATTTCGGTTAGTTGGAATTAAGGACAATGCCAGCTTTCATTTGAGGGGGTAGCCCTATTTCGATGACTGTATATATGACAGTATTTTATGCTTTCTTTCTTTTTATCTTTGGTATGTATATAATTTTATCATTTCATTACACGTTTCATACTTTTTACTTTGGGTCTGTATATAAAGTTATGGCCTTATGTATATATTTATTCTCCCTATTGTATATTCAATTAAATCCCTTCTTGTACATATTCATTTTACTTTTCACATTTTTCCTTTCTTAGATTCTTATTTTATGTTCGTAGCTTCTTGTTTTGAGTTTGTAAGGCCCCGTAAAATTTTGTGCTTAAAACCTTATGAGCACGTGATTTTTGCCCTAAGCAAATTATTCCAAAAATTTCAAATAAAATGATTTTATAATTTTTTGTGAATTTTGTTGAATTTTGTGTTGATTGGTTGCATGTTAATTCATATAAAATACAAAAAAATATGCATCTGCATTTACGATATAATTTCATATTTTTAGGATCAATTAGGGGTTAGTTTGTTTTAGAACCAAGCATGAAAAATCACAAAATAGTTCATTTTTGCATTTTAATTGTTTAATTTTGAATTCATCCCGAAATAGATTTTAAAAATAATTTTAGGAATTAATTAGTTTAATTTTAAAATATATTAGGACTTTATTTTAATTGTTGCAGTTTTATAAAATCAGAAAAAAATAAAAAAATACAAAATACAAAATAAAAACAAAAAGAGATAATTAAAAATTTTGGTCTTCATAAGGTGCCAATTTGGGCCAAAATTGCCTGGCCCAAGACTAAATGCACCCAGCACCATTTCCAGGCCCAAATGATCTCTAACCCGGTCTTCCCCCTTAATGGCCAAACGACATCGTTTTAGTACAGGAAATTGATCTTGGCCATCCATTTCCATAATCAAACGGTCCAAATCCTTTCAACCCAAAACGACGGCGTTTAACCGTCAAGTAATCTCAGCCGTGTATCTTTGCCAAATCGACGGCTTAGGATGATTCTTCAATTTTAA
>MU752798.1:46586-62210 GCA_026770625.1 Nicotiana glauca | reverse complement strand
TTAAAATAGGCTAATGGAACTTAACCCAATCGAAAGAACTCGAAAAACACCCAAAAATACAAAGTTGGCAAAATCGGAGCCCCGGGCCCTATTCTCGAAAAATTATGAAATTCACATTTCCGAAATCCTCGTCTCACCACGAGTCCGTACATATCAATTACACAAGAATCGGAGTTCAATAGCCATTTTAAATCATCAATTTAGTCTCTCTTAGGCTTCAAGCCCTAACCACCATTTTTACCCTTAAATTCCTTGAATTAACAGTGTTTAATCCTTGTTTTTATACCATAACAATATTATTTGAAGCTACGAATTCATACCTGATGGAATCCCTTCGAAATATCTCAATTATCGCCCAAAATCGCCTCTCCCGAAGTCCCAAAATATTTTCTAACTTCTGAAAATCGAAACCCACTGTTTCATTAAACACTCAGCATTTTCGCTTCTGCGGTGAAATTGTCGCTTATGCGACTTCCGCTTCTGCAAAAATTGTCCGCTTCTGCGGTTTCCCTTCAACTCATCCAAAATTGCTTCTGCAGTTACTAGTCCTCTTCTGCGGACTCGTATATGCGGAAAATGTTCCGCTTCTGTGGAAAATGTTCCGCTTCTGCGGAACCTCCAAGCCATCGCCATTTTGCTTTTGCGAATAAATTTCCGCTTCTGCGGAACTTGAAGAACTCACCAAATTTCGCACCTATGGAGAATTTTCCGCTTCTGCGGAGCCGCATCTGCGGTCTCCCTTCCGCAGATGCGGAAATACCTGCTGCAACTCAAAACCAGCAGAATTCAAACTCCAAATTCTCTCATTCAACCACCCGAATTCAACCCGAGGCCCTCGGACCTCAACCAAAAATACAGATATGCTCTATTACCTCATTCGAACTTGTTCCAATCACAAAAACACGATCATTAACACAAAAATCATCAAATCACGACGGATTCAAGCCTAAGATTAACTAAAACTTCTGAAACTCACATTCGATCAAAAACCCGACCAAACGACGTCCGATTGACCTGAAAATTTGCAGACATATCCAAAATCACCTAACAAAGCTACGGCAACTCTCAGAATTCCATTCCGACCCCCGGATCAAAATCTCACCTATCAACCGGAGTTCGCCAAAACTCCAACTTCGCCAATTCAAGCCTAATTCTACACCGGACCTCCAAATTCAATTCCGATCGCACTCCTAAATCACAAATCATTCCCCGAAGCTAATCGAACCACCGAAAATCACTTCCGAGTCCTCTAACTCACAAGTCAACTTCCGGTTGACTTTTCCAAAACAAGCTTCCTTCTAAGAGGCTATGTGCCTTATTTTTTACCAAAACCAATTCAAATACACCCGATCGACTCTAATACTGATATTTAAACGTGAAGCAACATAATAAGTGAAAACAGGGCAGTAACTCATGTGACGACGGGCCGGGTCGTCACATAGGTGCCATCACGACTCCCGAGGGTGGGAAATTTAAGTCGTGACAAGTTGGTATCAGAGCTCTAGGTTACATCGGTCTCACAACTCACGGACAAGCTTAGTAGAGTCTGAGGGATCGGTACGGAGACATCTGTATTTATCCCCCAGAGGCTACATAGTTAGGAAAAAGTTTCACATTTGTTCTTTCTTGTCGTACGGTTTAGTTTCTCAAAGCTAATTGAATTTCTATTCTTGTATTTTCACGAATGGCAAAGTCACGTACCGCTTCTTCAGCCGAACAATGGCACGGACCGGTGATAGATCAACTACGTCTTCAGAAGTTTTGCGAAGGTCGGATAGGTTTCTCCAAACTCTTCGCTACCACTTTCAGTGGTGCATCTTTTGAGGACCCACAGGATTTTCTTGACCGCTGCTATGAGGTATTGTAGAATGTGAGAATAGTCAAAAGTGAGGGTGTTGATTTTGCTGTGCTCAGGATGACAAGTAGAGGTAGTGGAAAGATAATGTATTTACCAGACCATTTGTGGTTCCAACGGAAGATGCAGACGTATCAAGAGATCACCTAATGAATCATGTAGGGGTTCAACGGACCTTGACATCTGGCTGATTTATTTGAGTTGTGATTGTGGATTATCGGATATTGTGACCTTTGACTTAGCGCCAAATGGGGAAATCCACTATCAGTGAATGGATCGTATGGTCATGTGTTATGTCATTTTGGCTTGGAATATACATATATGGTACGGAAAGATTCCCCAATAATTTATACATATTTAAGGCTTGGTACTTTGCAGGGGGTAAGGTTGGAACTTGTGATATGTCTACCTCCTTAATAATCCAACACTTCAGTATCAAGGGAGTTAGGGAAACAACTTTAAATTTACAAAAGGTCTACTCAGCATGGCACTCACGGTTGCGGATTTAGGGCGCTTTGGAGGAAATACAGTGGTAGACGACCATCTCGACTATGTGGTTTGTGCCAAGATTTATCTGTATGGAGTTTTACCTTTGTGATCGTTGTGCGTAAATAGGGGTAAGAATCTCCCCCAAAGAATAATGAAGAGTATATGAATAAATGGGGTAGCTCAGCAGTGTTAAGCCAGCATAGCAAAAGAGGAAATTGGTCGCCGGTGTTTGTGGCAAGCCTACGAACAGGGCAGACTGGCCAATGCAACATCACCTACTCAACTCTATTTTAAGAAATGTTTTGAAGGAGTTTACCTCCCGGGTTCTCTGCAATATGTGGTATATGTGAACTGAATGGTTGTGACAGGTCACCATGACAGTGTCTGAATATGTCATCAGGTTCAATAAGTTAGCTGAGCCCTCAAAGGAATTATTATGAATGTGGTAGTACTAGGCGCATCATGGGAATAATTGTCCTAGACTTGGAGAAATATAATTTATGAAAGCACTCAGGATACGTGTCCCATTGCAGTCAATACTCAGCTTACATGGCCAGCCATAAGTAGGGGTCAGGATGTTAGAGGTGGAGGTGAGACTCCTAGAGGTGGAGACCCAGCCGTTGATATATTTTCTATGGTGTGGCTAAGGTCTCAACACTAGATGGTGTCGTTACTAGTACGGTTTTGAATAGCTATAAAGTGACAATTTTCTTAATTTGATTCGGTTCTGAGTATCATGGCAAGTCTTTCTATTGTGCTCCACTTATGAGCGAGCTTCGCAATTCTGAGATCCGCTTATGTGAATGCTCCTGCTGAGAGATTCGACGGAGATGGCTAATTCTATCATTATATGTTGTGATATTGTTAAACTAAGGATAATGAAAGAAGGAGAAATGAAATATTTCAGTTGGCATGTCGTGCATAATACCGGTGACTCAGCACTAAGGACGAGATCCTCGCATATTTATGTAATGAGAAGTATTTAAACTGTAATTATTGAGGTTTAGACTACGAGATGTGGTTATGGTCATACCTATGAAGCGTTTTATGTCAAGATATCATTGTGATAATGCCTTGCTTGTAATGCGGAAGTTAGTGTTATTGATATATACTTTATGGTGTTTTGTCGGGGTGTGAAAATATTGTTAGGAGATGTTTTGGTGTTACTCTAACAGGTGGATAGGCCCAGTTACAGGGGAGACTCTGCCAAAATTTTTGAAGAACTTGGGAGTTAGAAAAAAAAATTGGGATATTGAGAGTTGCAAGGGAAAATTTGTGTACTTAATGTGGATGGGCTTCGAGAGTTGATTCTAGAGGAGGCCCACAGTTCCCGGTATTCTATTCATCCAAGCACCGCGAAGAGGTATCAGGATTTGCAGCAGCATTATTGGTGGCATAGAGTAAAGAAGGATATTGTGGCATACGTGGCGCGGTATTTGAATTGTCAACAGGTTAAAAATGAGCATCAGAGGACTGGTAGTTTATTTCAGAGGATTGAATTTCCCGAGTGGAAGTGGTAGAAGATTTCTATAGACTTCATTAATGGACTTCCGTTGACTCGGAAGAAGTTTGATGTTGTTTGGGTCATTGTTGATAGGCTGACCAAGTCAGCGCATTCCATCCCTGAGGCAATCTCCTATTCATCCGAGAAGTTAGCTGAGATTTATATCCGGGAGATTGTTCGCCTTCACGGGGTATCGGTATCTATCATTTCGGATTGAGGTACGCAATTTACCTTGCGTTTCTGGAAAGCAGTTCAGCGAGAGTTAGGCACCCAGGTGCAGTTGAGCACAACATTTCATCCTCAGATGGACGGGCAGACAGAATGGACTATTCAGATATTGGAAGATATGCTCCGAACTTGTGTTAATGACTTTTGAAGTTCGTGGGATCAATTTTTGCCTCTAGCAGAGTATGCCTACAACAACAGCTACCATTCAAGTATCCAGATGGCTCCTTTTGAGGCTTTACATGGTAGGCGGTGTCGATCTCCAGTTGGAAGGTTTGATCCAGGAGAGTCTCGGTTGTTGGGTACAGATTTGGTTCAGGGGGCCTTGGACAAGGTCAAGACCATTCAGGATAGGCTTTGTATAGCTCGGCCTAGGCAAAAAGAGCTATGCAGATCATAAGGTTCAAGATGTAGCTTTCATGGTTAGGGAGCGGGTATTGCTCCGAGTGCCGCTTATAAAGGGCGTGATGAGATTTGGGAAGAAGGGCAAGCTTAGCCCTAGGTTCATTGGCCCATTTAAGATTCTTGAGCGAGTTGGAGAGGTGGCTTATATACTTGCATTTCCGCCTAGATTATCATCCGTGCATCTAGTCTTTCATATGTCCATGCTCCGAAAATATCACGGCGATCCAGCCCACGTGTTAGATTTCAGCACTATCCAGTTGGACAAGGACTTGTTTTATGAGGAGGAGGCGGTGGCTATTTAGACCGGCAGGTTTGTCAGTTAAGATCCAAAAGCTTTCCTTCTGTTCGTGTTCAGTGAGTAGGTCATCCTCCTAAGGCCTCGACCTGGGAGTCCGAGTCTAATATGTGGAGTCGTTATCCCCATCTATCCTCGACTAAGGTACTTCCTTCTTCTGTCTGTTCGAGGACGAACGGTTGTTTTAGAGGTGGAGAATGTGACGACCCAAAGGGGTCATCACTATTTTCTTATCCATCTCGAGCTTCTAAGGCCTTGAAAACCTCATTTATAGCTGTCTCGATTTGCGTGCATAGTCCGTACGCGTAGCTGGAAGCTCAAATATGAAATTCTGTGAAAATTTTCTAAGTTTTGATATTAAAATGAATAAATTTGACTTCAGTCAACATTTGGGGTAAACGGACCCGGACTCGTAAATTTACAGTCTCGGAAGGTCCGTAGGAAAATATGGGACTTGGGCGTACGCCCGGAATCGAATTCCGAGGTCCCATGCCCAAGAAATAAATTTTTGAGTAAAATTATTTTCTGAAAATATTTAAGGAAAATGAAAATGAAAATTGATTAAAAAGTGATGGTACCGGGCCCGTATTTTAGTTCCGGCGCTCGGTATAGGTCTTATATGTGGTTTAAAGGCTTTATGTAAATTTTGGTTGAAAACGGATGTCGTTTGACGTGTTTCGGACTTACAATGGAAAATTTGATGTTTTATGAAATTTGGAAGAAATCATGGATTTAAGGCTTAATTCGTTGTATATGACGTTATTTTGGCGATTCGATCGCACGGTTAAGTTCTTGGATGTTTTTCAGTCAGTGTGCATGTTTGATTTGGAGTCAGAGGGCTGGGGTGAGTTTCGGATAGGTGTCGGGGTAGTTTTGGACTTTGGAAATCTGCAGGTTTTGGCTTCAGCTGTTGCAGGCCTATTTCTTCATCGCATTCGCAAAGCCTTGAGTTTTCCTTCATCGCGTTCGCGGCAATGATCTCGCGAACGCGTAGGGTTATTTGACCCTGGCCTCATTTTCTTCTTTGTGTTCGCGGACAGTACATCGCGTTCGCAAAGCCCCCGCCTTTTCCCCTTCGCGTTCGCGTACCCCTACTCACGATCGCGTAGGCTTGAAGCCCCCTTCATCGCGTTCGCGTAAGGCCAAACGCGTTCGCGTAGGCCAAATTTCGGAGACCCAGCATTTTACTCTTCGCGTTCGCATCCCTCCCCCGCGAACACGATGTCTTGTCAGTCCCTACCCTTCGTGAACGCGACCCCCCCTGTCGCGAACACGAAGGGCAATTTCGCCCAGTGATTTTAAAGACCCAAAACAGAATGCAAACGGGATTTTTACCCCATTTCACAAACTCTCTCCTTTTCAGAGCTTCTAGGCAATTTTTGGAGCTATTCTTCACCAAAGTTTCTTGGGTAAGTATTTCTTAACTCGTTTTCTTCATCTTCCATCAATATCATTTGAATTCCTAGGCCTAAAACAAATGAGAATAGGTAGAAATTAGAGAATTGGGTAGAGTTAGGATTTTAAATTATTTCATGAATTAGACCTCATTTTGGGGTCGAACTTAAAAGCAAATTATATATTCGGGCTCGTGGGTGAATGGGCGAATTTATTTTGGTTCGAACCTCGTATTTTGACCGAGTGGGCTCGGGGGCAATTTTTATAATTTCTGGCAGAATGTTTAGGAAATATATTTAGTCAATTTGATTCGATTGTTTAGTATTATTGATGATATTAAATCAAGTGTGTATAGATACAATTGAATTGAAGCCAAATTCGAACGGAAAAGCGGTGCTTAAAGATTGAGTTGGCCATAAAATTTCGAGGTAAGTGTTTGGTTTAACTCTAACTTGAGGGAATAGGAGTTGAGTCTTATTTGCTAATTGTTATTTGTCGAGTACGATGTATAGGCATGGTGACGAATATCTATACATTAGTGTCTACCATGACCGTGAGTCATTATATTATGAATATTTTGATTTTGTTGTATCTTCCATGCTTACTTAATAATTTATATATGTTGTGAAGAGCATGTGAAAGAATTTGTGATATTGAAACTTCGAGGAGCATTTGCTCAAGTTATAATGTGAATTGAGAAAGTAAGAGAGATGATTAAACCTTTTAGAGCATTGGCTCAAGTGGTAAAAATAAATTACAAAGTAAGAAATGAAAGAAAGAGAAAGAATTATTGAATTATTCCCTCGCTGAAATATTTGATGAATTGTTGATATCTCCCTTGGTGGGATGTTTGATAAATTGTTGATAT
Organism: Nicotiana glauca; assembly: GCA_026770625.1. Taxonomy (NCBI): domain Eukaryota; kingdom Viridiplantae; phylum Streptophyta; class Magnoliopsida; order Solanales; family Solanaceae; genus Nicotiana; species Nicotiana glauca. Next base: position 55,174 of record MU752798.1, on the reverse strand, counting down.
ATCCTTTGCTGGGAATTAAATTGTAAAATTGTTGCTCCCTTATTGGGATCTCTATTATCATTCTATTTACTTCCTTGCCCCTTATTTGTGATTGTTGATTGGATGAGGAAGAGTGATAAAGCACGAAGGGTGATGCCGTGCATTATTTATTTATTGTGAGAGAAGAGTGATAAAGCACGAAGCGTGATGTCGCGCATTGTTTGTTTATTGTAAGGGAAGAGTGATAAAGCACGAATGGTGATGCCATGCCGTACGATGTGCTATTCCGTACTGGTATCTATTAGCACGAAGGGTAATATCGTGCCGCACGATGTATAATTTCGTGCTGATTCTATTGATTATATATGTGAGGAAAGAGATTAAAAGCACGAAGGATGATGTCGTGCACATTTTATTATATCATTACTTGGTGAGGATGAGAGTAAAAGCACGAAAGGTGTTGTCGTGCACTTATTATTGTTTGTTGTGATTTCTTTTTATTATTTGTTCAATTACATTTAATTGTCTCATTTTCACTATCACTGTGATCCTTTATATTGACATTTTCCCTTTTGTTGTGTTGCTTGTTATTATTGAGTCAAGGTATATTTGTACTACGTCGTGTCTTGAATTTGTGCCATAATTGCTATATGTTTATGTAACTTAATTGCTACTTGTCATTATATATTTCCTCAGTGAATTATAATTATTGTGTACTTGTTGTCTTATAAATTTGTATTAATTGTTGTGTTTATTAGAGTAAATTTTATTTGGAAGAATTGTTGATAAAATGAAATGGAAGTGGGTTGCACGACTGCAACGAGATATGTACAGACGGTGGAATCTGTTTCTATTCTCCTTATCTGTGTTAGAGATAATTTATTGATGTTGATTAATTTTCCCTTGGATTTTTGTTTTTTGTCTGTTATCCCCAAAGCATGTTTTCTTCCCATTTAAAAATGGTTATTCTTATTATTTTTCCGTTGTAGATATATATAATACTGCACAGGTTTATGTGGTAGTCCTGTCTAGCCTCGTTCCCGGGTCGGTTGTACTAATACTACACTCTGTGTAATTTTTGCACAGATCTAGGTTTCGGGCAGTGGTAGCAGTAGCGCGGGTGTTAACTTTCAGACCAGCGAGACATCGATGTAGCCTTACAGGCGTCCGCAGGACCGGCGTCTCTTCTATCTTTATTTTCAGTCTGTTATCTCATGTATTCGAGACAAAACAGTTTTATATTTCTTTCAAACGGTTGTGTTTAGTATTCTTAGTAGTTCGTGAGTAATGTGACATCAGTTCTTGGGTAGAGGATTATGTTGAGTTTTCGCATTTAATTTAGTCTAATTAACTTAAGTCTTCCGCTCATTTAAATTATTCCGCTGTATTAATATTATTATTATTAAATTGTTTAAAGAAGAATTTTGATAACAAAAGAGATAGATAAGAGTTGGTTTGCCTAGCTCTTATTAATAGACGTCATTACGACTCTCGAAAGTGGAATATCCGTGACAAAATATGACAAGAAAGCAAAACAATTGACATTTAAGAATAATCTCAGTAAAAATTACAGTATGTATTACCTACTCTTAGCACCACCAGTTGCTCCTAAAAAAATCGTTTCTTACCTACTCTTAGCACCAACTACTACTATTATTGTTATTCATTTAAATTCTAGACCACGTTTTATTGCATGTAGAAACCATTTTATATTATTTTATTTTATTTATATAATCAATTTTGTACAGCATTTTAATTTGTTCATCTCAGGAAAAGAATTACAATTGGTTTGAAATAGTTATACAGTTAGCACTTCCCTATATACCACTGATCATGCTTTTTAACCTTACCTAACGTGTATTAAAACGCTACCAAATCATTCCCAACAACCAAATCTATTGACAATATTTGTCAGTTTAATCATTAGAAAATAATACTCCCAGTCCAAAATAAATAATTTTTTGGCTTTTTTGTGGTCCAAAATAAATGATTTTTCTAGATTTCAAGAATGAATTAATTATTTTTTCTTACATTGTCCTTGGAGTAAATAATGTTGGAAGATATGTTAGGAGTGTTTATGTGAGATAGTAAAGGTTAATATGGTTAAATTCTATTGCTAATTAATGCTAAAAGATGGATTTCTTAATCTGTGTAAAAATATCCAAAAAAAATTACTTATTTTGGACCGGAGGAAGCAAAAAGATATTTAATTGCTAATAATTGCATTGGTCGGTTCGACGTACACCAAATAATTGAAACATCTATCCTCTTTTCTAATTTGTCACTTTATTTTAGCAGTCAATTGTGACAGTGACTTTCCGATTAGTTATATCCAAGTGTCCAATTTGTTTTTTTATTTTGTTCAAAATAAGTGTTCAGTTATATAGTCAAGAAAAAATTCTATTTGTTTTTACAAAATAATCCCTATGTATATATCCCTAAAAAAATTTCTTACTCCTCACATTAAATATTTAATTAGGGATAGTTTAGTCATACTAGGTATTTTTATATAGGATTTAGTATTTTTTTTAATAGGCATGTTAAAAGCAAATTGAATACTTATTGTAAACCGAAAGGAGTAACTAATACTATATTTGTTTCGTTATTTGCTTGCAACCTTTGTTCAAAATATATCCCCATAAATCAAGTGAAAAAGATGGATAAAGCATGGAGAGCGTGTTGGGCCTACACCCATTTTTTCCAGAAACTAACTTAACATTAATCGAAAAATCTACACAATATAGTCGCCCAAATTAATAATCAGTGTATATTTTTTATATATAGTAATACATAATTAGTGTATATTTTTTTATATATTTACCTAGCTATTATAATTATATTTGGCTAATTGGTCAAATATATTAAAAAGCCCATTCTAATAGTCAACCTAGAAAAAAAAAGGCAATTCCCTTATTATTGTAGAATTTTTGTGCAAAGAGTCAATTGCCTGTTGATAGTGAAGAGTCAAACTTGAAGGAAAACCTTTTTTCCACCCAAAAAATAAAATCAGTCAAAGAAGTGTCAAAATAATTTGGTATAGTAATAATATTAATTTTAGTTGCTTAGATAAACTTAAAATGTGGTGTAATTCCTTAGTTTAATTTTAGTTGCTTAGATAAACTTAAAACGTTGTGTGATTCCTTAGTGTTTTATTTTTTTAGGGTTTCTTACCCGGTGTTCGGTACCCGCATTAAAGCCCGATTATATTTGGGTTCGCACCACATTGGTCCCATTTGGGTGGAACTGCTCCCTACCAATAATTTTTTCATACCCAGAACTTAAATCCAAAACCTTTGATTAAAGAAAAAGCAGTCTCATTTATTGCAGCCACCTTCTTTGGTGGTGGTGTAATTCCTTAGTTATATTGGGAAGTCTCTTATTTTCTTCCCTTTAAAAATAGTTTCTACTTTCTAGGTTCATAAGGATTAAAATTCTAGTTCCTTTCTTCTAGTTTACTGTTTTTCATTATTTAATTAATTCATGAAGGTTGTGGAAGACTATAGTACAAAAAATGAATTATAAAGATATTTAGTAAACAAACATTAGACTTTTGAAATGCAATTAATGCAACACCTGTATCATCACATTATCACTCAATTGTTTTCTAATTGTTTCAAGTAAATTAAACTTTACATCAACATTATTTAAGGGTTTTGTATAATGACTTCTTATTTTGATCAATATCCTACTCAGAAAACCAAGAGTTTCGTGACATTTGTCATGGAAATAAACGGGACGATATTCAAAATATTTTGAGTCTCGAAAAATTGAACTGATAAACTGAAATTCATGATGTTAATTACTAAAGTCAACCTTTTAGAGTGGCTACGTTTCTACACAAAAAAAAAAAACGAAAAAAATGCTATAGTTGATACTAAGGCCCCGTTTGTCGGTAAAAATTCTCTTTTTTATTTTTATTTTTATTTTTAAATATGTTTGTGAAATTTTGCAAGTTTTTGAAAAAAAATTCGAAAACGAGATTTTCAAAAATCAAAAAGTAGTTTTGACAACTTTCTAAAAAAATTCAGAAATTTTTTTCTTACTCGCAAAACTGCAATATTTTTTCAAGTGAAATGTATGTCCAAACGTAATTTCAAATTCTAAATACTTTTTTTTTTTCAAAAACTAAAATTTTATCTCCAAACGCCTATTAAGAATCTCACTCGTATAACACAAGAAAAGGAAGAAAAAAAGTGAAGTTGCAACATTTCTATACATATAAAATTATTAGGGTAATTATTATCTATCTCTCAATTATTTTTATCATTATTTCACCTTTATCAAGGTCTTTCTAGGGTTGATAACGATTTATCGACCTTTTTTTTTTTTTTTCTTATACCCCAATGAATCTACAGTATATTATTCATTTTAAAAGTCAGACCACGTTTTATTGCATGAGGAGATTATTGTTTACTAATTTATTTATTATGGTCAATTCAATGCTAAATTGACCAGATCCTTTTAAGAACTAGCAGTGAATAGACTTGTATAAATACATAACTAATGTATATTTATATTTTTCTCTAGCGATTATAATTATTTTTGATTGATCGGTTAAATATATTAAAAGCCCATATATACTAATAGGGAAATTCTCTGTTATTGTAGAATTTAGCCAGCTTGAAATTGCACTTTCACTTTGTTCATAATTGGATTTAGCTGAATTTTTTGGGCAACCAACCAGCTGTTTGAAACTGCATACGGTTGGATTTAGCTGAAATTTTTTTAAGGTTTTTAATGTCACGTTTTCCCCCCTCTGAATGGTGAGATCGTTTTTAAATGTTTAAGGGTCAGATTTAATTATTTTAGTTAACATTATTAATTTCTTATTTGCCGCAGTTGCTTACATAAACTTAAAAATGTGATGCAATTCCTTAGTTATATTGGGAAGTCTTCTATTTCTTTCCCTTTAAGGGGTCGTTTGGTATGAGGTATAAGGAGATATAAGGGTGGTATAAAAATTTAATACCACCTTAATACTTTGTTTGGTTAGTAAACCAGGTATAAGTTATCCCGGTGTTAATTTTAATACCGGGATAACTTATACCTTATAAAAGGTGGGGTAATTAGCACCGGTATAACTTATACCTTCTTTTTAAAAATTATGCAATTGTCATTCTTAACACAACATACGAAACAATGAATAAACAACAATCCCAGAATAACTAATCCCAGCATAACTTATCCCAATATAACTTATACTGGCATAACTTACACCGGTATAAATCATATTCCAACCAAACGACCCCTAGTTTCTAGTTTCATAAGGGTTAAAATTCTAGTTCCTTTTCGCTAGTTTACTGTTTTTTTTTATTTAATTCATGAAGGTTGTGGAAGACTCATAGTACAGAAAATGAATTATAAAGATATTTGGTAAACAAATTTGGACTTTTGAATGCAATTAATGCTACATCTGTATCATCGCATTATCACTCAATGTTTTTCTAATTATTTTAAGTAAATTAAACTTTACATCAACATTTTTTTTGGGTTATTAAAAGACTTTTATTTACCAAGTAAATATTTACAGCACAAAAACCGGTTACTAACAACCTTCTACTAGACATGAAGTCCCAGCATGAAGTTTCTTCTCTACACCTTAATCTCCTATTACATCTCTAATGTAGATCATTCCGGATACCAATTCATACTTCTCAAATAACTATCCAGTGTTGTACTATATTGAGCTCTAATATGTATCTCCTGCATGATCATTTTCACTATATTCTGTGCATTGACTTGCTTCGCTTCTTCTGGAAAATAACATTGTTCCTAGCTTGCCATATATGGTAGACTGTTGCAGCTAATACCATTCAGTACACATCAGCTCCTGCACTTTTTCCTGCTGCCTTCTTCTCTGTCCACTGAATTTCTTCCTGTCATTCTTTCTTCCTTCTCATGATCCCTTGCCAGGATAGTAGTTTCTGACATACTTCATTTGGGAATTCACAGTCGAAAAACAAATGATACACTGTTTCATTCTTCCTATGACATATTAATTGTACATATTGTTTCATCTACTAATCCCCATCTTGCTAGTCTCTCTTTAGTGGCTAACCTGTCTTGTATAGCCAACCATAGGATAAAGATCCACTTTGGTAATCCCTTGTTGTTGCATACTATTCTTCTCCATGTCACCTTTTGGAAGCCCCCTTGTAGTTCTTTGTACATCTTTCTGGTAGAGAATCTATCAATGTAGCTCATATCCTGTGACGACCCGACCCGTCATCTCACGAGAACCGCTCTGTTTCCCCCATTTTCTGCTTCGTTATGCTTCATTATCAGTATCTTGTGTGGACGAGTTAAATTGGGTTGATTTTTGGAAGGAAATGAGACATTTAGTCTCTTTAAGGAAGGCTTGTTTTGAAAAAGTCAACCGGATATTGACCTATGAGTTAGAAGGATCGGATGTGGATTCCGACAATTCAATTAGCTTTGGGAGATGATTTGTGACTTAGAAGTGTGATCGGGAGTGATTTTGGAGGTCCGGTGTAGAATTTGGCTTGAATTGGCGAAGTTAGTATTTTGATAAATTTCGATTGATAGGTGAGATTTTGATCCGAGGGTCGGAATGGAATTCCGAGAGTTGTTGTAGCTTCATCATGTGATTTGGGATGTGTGCGTAAAATTTCAGGTTATTCGGAGGTGATTTAGTTGGTTTTTTATCAAATGCGTGTTTCGGAAATTTTAGAAGAACTTAGGCTTGAATCCGATGTAAATTTAGTGTTTTGATGTTAGTTTTGGTATTTTGAGAGTGCAACTAAGTTTGAATGATCATATGTGACGTGTTAGTATGTTCGTATGTGGTCCCGAGGAGCTCGGGTGAGTTTCGGATAGGTTTGGGCTACGTTGTGCTCGTTTTTCTTATGCTTCGATGTCGTTTCTTCAAGCATAAATGATATCATATTGAAAAAATGAGCTCCGATTACTATTTTTAATGAAGCATTAGATCCGTATCGTAATTACGAACCCGTAGCAAAGAGAATCGTCGAATTTGGACATCGTATGAGGATTTTATGGCCATTTTATCAAGGTTGACCAGATTTTTAGGTTAATAACGAAATTACCCCTGACGACGTATTAAAAACCTGCACTATTTAAAAATTTTAAAACCTACATATCTCCTTCATTATAAGGTCAAATTGAGTTACTCTCTGGGTTGGAAGTACTCACATTACTCCCTACACCTTGTGTGCAGATCTAGGTGCATCCACTGAGGCTGAGTGAGGATTTCTCTACCGAGCATCATACGTGGGAGCATCAAGGTAGCTGCATGACATCCGCAGTCCTGATCTTTCCATCTAACCTATTTGCTTTATTTCCGCATTTCTTTAAAGCAATATGTAGTAGGTTGACACTCGTGTATTAGAGGCTCAGACTTGTGACATCGGATTCTTCGGGCTGTGTAGTAGTATTTCTACATGGGTTTTCCCGCATGTTTTAACTATATCTCGGAGTTTCAGTATTATGACTTAGTAATTATTTCTGTTAATTGAATCATGAACTGTATAAAAAGGGTTAAGGTTGTTGAATTGGTCGGGCTTGCCAAGCAGTGTGTTGGGAACCATCACGATCGGGGTTGGGGTCGTGACAAGTTGGTATCAGAGCCTAGGTTACTTGGTCTCGCGAGTCATGAGCCGGTTTAGTAGAGTCTCGTGGATCAGTACGGAGACGTCTATACTTATCCTCGAGAGGCTGCAGAACCTTTAAGAAAACTTCACATTCTTGAATTCTTATCGTACGTCCTTGATTCAGCTTGAAAAGAAACTCTTGAAATTCCTTCAACGTGTTCGTACGCGCGCATGAGTGCTCACTATCATATGTGCCTTGATGGCTTGTGATTCCCCGATCGAGGGGCGAGATGTAATCTCTGTGAGTTTATGTTGGGCCAGTCTGGAAGACTTGAGGCCGGATCTTTTCCTATGGCTTGATCACCGAGGTGCTGATTGTGTGAGCAAGTGTTTCGAACTTATATATTCGGCATTGCCCCTATTAGTGGGAGTGACGTCTGGTTAGCTATGTGATGAGTATGTTAGTGCTGCAAGGTGCATCTACGTGACTTGGAGGTGATAAGGAAGGCATATTGGATGATAGAAGAACTATTAGGTGTTTGAATTCCATTGGGATTCGAGGTATAGCATGAGTTATGGCCACGTGAAGAATCTTTTCATATTTCTAGTTGAGAGTGAAGTAAAAATTTTATGTTACGGTATGAGTTCAGACTCAGGAAGACTAAGCGACTGCGTACAGTTTAGGACGGTGGAAGGTATACAGAAATGGTAGTTGGAGGCAAAGTAGGTGGGTCATCTCCTGCAGAGTGTTCTAAAGTTATGTGATCCTTATGTTATCTATTAGAAGATCTCATTTACAAGTGAAGAAAATGTGTTGACATCTAAATTGGATCGCCTAGAGAGTGGGCTTAACTGTTGTGTGAGTGAATTCGAGATTTGCAGAAGAGTTAAAAAAAAATTCTAGATGATTTGTGTTTCCACAAGCTTATGAAGGATTGAGTTTAATCTCACTATGGTATTAAAACAACAATGGAATATGTGTGTTATGAGTTGTTAGGAGTGTTTTGATCTATGGTTTCGAGCCAAGTTGGGGAGTTT
>MU752798.1:6687-20177 GCA_026770625.1 Nicotiana glauca | reverse complement strand
CACTATGGTATTAAAACAACAATGGAATATGTGTGTTATGAGTTGTTAGGAGTGTTTTGATCTATGGTTTCGAGCCAAGTTGGGGAGTTTGCTATTGATTAGCTAATTGTACGGTTATGTGCTATGTTGGTTCCAGTTTGAGGCATGTTGGCGAATCAGTTCTGGTTGCGGAAATTGAGCAGAGGATGGCACGAGTGAAGCAAAATTTTGACAAAGGTTATATGGTGCTTCGTAGATTTGTTAGAATCACAGGATGTCTTAAGCTGTTGTTAGTAAAGAATGCTCGGTGCATGGAGCAGGAAGATGTTTGTTTGTATTGGGATGAGGTCATATCGAGTAGTGTCAAAGTGCTAATGAGGCACGGGTGGTTATGTTCGTTTGATTAGGTGAATTGTAGTTTGAATAAGAAGTAAATGACTCTCGAGAATGGTTTTAATGTGTTCACGATTCTACATGTAACAATCAGGTGTCTTAAGGTTGTGTATGTGGTTAGAGACTGTGTTTTCATTGGAAAATGTCAAGACTTGTGGTATTTTTATGTTAATTATGGGATTCTATGTATCAATATCTGGAAAGTAAAGGTAACGGATTTAGATTCACAGGAAGTTCTTCAGAGTAAAGTATTTTGGAATGTGGTGTTTTTGGGAATATTTGAGAGAGGATTCAGTGGCTTATGGGTCTTAGACAGTGTGGTCTTGTGCTTGGGTCTCGTGTAGTGAGCCTGGGTTGAGGAACTGTGGTGCTAGTGCAAGGAGAAATATCAACTTGATGATGAATCAGAAGGGAAATTAGATATATGGAATAGCTTGATAGTAGACCGAATCGGTATGGTAAGGATATGATTAATTCTTCGTATGTGTTCGAGGTAATGAGCCCTTACAAGTATTTTGCAGCAATGCTCTTGGGTTTTGATGGCTTGCTTAGCTTGGTCGAGTTAGAAGGATTCCGTCCTGGCAGTTTAATATATGCAAACAGAATTGAGAGAGTTCTTTGTAATTTCTACCGTGGTTGAAGAGGTGCATTTTCTACGAATAGGAGATACATAGAATGTGTAATGATTTTTCTTCTAGATGGGATCAATGGAAGTTCTTGACTAGTTGAGTGCGTAGATGTCTGTGGCTCGGAAGGGAGATAAAATTTTTCCTACTATCCTTCGATGGTATGGTATATGCGGTATGTTGTGGAGGATCAAGATTTACGTGTACGAGGTTTCAATTCAGTTCTGAAAAGAAGTTCATAAAACTCTTAGGCAACGGGTAGCCTCAGATAATTAAGGAAATGGTGCTTCTAATTAGGAGCGAACTGACGAGAGTATATCTCAGAAAAAGGGTAATGTGATTAAACTGATGATACTTCGGTAGTATTGCGGCATTTTCTTGTTGGATCAACTGGTGGTATTTGGGTTTGTTTGGTGGCATAGGAAATTTTAAAGTATCTATCGTGGAGTAATGGGGGTATTTAAGGTGTGGTATGCGTTCGGACGGCAAAATTGGGATCAAGTATGATAATTCGTGTGCTATATGGAGTTGGAGACTGGGAGTTCTCATGTACAGGCTATGTCGTGGTTATGTATCGTGTGTATTTGGCACCGTTTAGCGACAATCTGGATTTGGAGGCTCGAGTGGATCTTTATTTGCTGGTTTGTTAGATTTTGGATGTGAAGTTGAAATTTAGACTGGTTGTCTTAGTGTTAGGTGATGCTGAACTATTGCGCTACGGGCTATCCCGGAAATGCCACGGGTTGAGTGGTGAGGTGCATTGGATTATGTTCTTGCAGAGTGGTTTATATTTCAAAGAACCAGCGAATGGCTGGGAAGGATTGATTTTCTTTATTGAGCCTTCGTGATGGATGTCAGTGCATAGGTTCCTACCATTGGTTCTGTTCCGATGTTAAGGGACTTTTCGGATGCGTTTCGTATGGCCGGGCATATCACCGGGCGAGGTTGTGGATTTTGATATTGATTTGGTACCGGGCACCGTATCGTATGGCTCCGACGGGAGTTATAGTAGTGGAAGGAGAAGCTTCAGGCTTTCTTGGTAATGAGTTCGTTGGTAGGCCGATGTGGATACGTGTTTAGCTTGAGTTGGCTTGGTTGGTCCTGAATTGTATTGTTGAGAGATAGGTTGATTCGATCGTTATTGAGCTTGATAGTGATTTGAGGAGAGATATGAGTTGCTTTTCGGTGTTGTGAGACGTTATGATTTGTTGGTTATGGGCACATATGGTGAGGTTCTATTGGGGATTCATAGTGAGAGTCGAGCGGGAAGAGTAATTGGATGTTGCTCGGTAAATGGAGTATTGGTTATGACCTATCGGGTTGCGTGGCGTATGTTATTTGTTTCACCGTGGGTGTAATGAATTTCTTTGGTTTCAGACATCAAGTTGTGCTTGGCTGTCGATTTTGAGCATAATGACTTAATGTGTTTCATGTGTAATAGTGTTTGGATAGGATCACGCATTGTAGCGAGGCCACTTGGAGATATGACCTTTTCGGGTAGATTCAGTGTTCTATTTCTATGATGTGAGATGGGGTCTCAGCCTTGTGTTGTGATGGTACTGATGAGCTTGAGGTACAGCTCTTTCGTTTGAGTCATGTTTCATGATTTGAGTATGTTCATACTGTTTCTTATTGGTGCGCGTATTATGTAAGTTGTGGCTTAGGCCTGTATTGAGGTGTCATATCACCAGAGTGGTGTGTTGGATTCGAGGTGATCGTTGGGGTCACTAATGAATACGAACGGATTTGATTTCAGGTTGTTGGAAGGATAATATCGAGGTTCGGCTCGGAATCTGATGTGGTATTAGTCAAAAGGGAAGTGGCTTCATGAATGGTTGATTTGAGAAATGGTTACGATTTATTACGTGTTTCATTTATCGGTGGCAGTATATGAAAGTGTTGTAATAAGAGCTTAGTTGATAAGAGGTTTTCTACCAGTATTCGGGTGTTGTGGGCAACTGCTGTGAATAGAAGTTATCGTTTCGAGTGTTTGGGTTATGTAGTATATCATATGATTGCACCTAAGGTTGCAGGTATGGGTTATTACAGCATGTTCGGGCTTATTCTGAGTATAGATGTGAGGCTCTGATCTTGTGTATGATTTCGGAAAGTGCAATGTGGTTTTATGGTTTATGGACTAGATGGATTGTGAAATTTCAGCTATATTGTGTTATCAGACCGATGCGAGATAGGGTGACATGGGATAACCCCCGTGTATATGGTTGGTAAGGTCATTCAGCTATTAGTTGGCTTCTAGGACAACTCTGGGTATGCTCGAGGACGAGCGTTTTTTTAAGTTGGGGAGGATGTGATGACCCGACCCGTCATCTCATGCGAACCGCTTCGTTTCCCCCATTTCCTGCTTCGTTATGCTTCATTATCAATGTCTTGTGTGAACCAGTTGAATTGGATTGATTTTTGGAAGTAAATGAGACACTTAGTCTCTTTAAGGAAGGCTTGTTTTGGAAAAGTCAACCGGATGTTGACCTATGAGTTAGAGGGCTCGGATGTGGATTCCGACGATTCGGTTAGCTTCGAGGGATGATTTGTGACTTAAGAGTATGATCGGAAGTGATTTTGGAGGTCCGGTGTAGAATTTGGCTTGAATTGGCGAAGTTAGTAATTTGGCGAATTCCGGTTGATATGTGAGATTTTGATCTGAGGGTCGGAATGGAATTCCGAGAGTTGATGTAGCTTCGTTAGGTGATTTGGGATGTGTGTGCAAAATTTTAGGTTATTCAGAGGTGATTTGGTTGAGGTTTTGATCAAATGTGTGTTTCGGAAGTTTTAGAAGAACTTAGGCTTGAATCCGATGTAAATTTGGTGTTTTGATGTTAGTTTTGGTGTTTTGAGAGTGCAACAAAGTTTGAATGATCATATATGATGTGCTAGTATGTTCGTATGTAGTCCCGAGGAGCTCAGGTGATTTTCGGATAGGTTTGGGCTGTGTTGTGCTCCTTTTTCTTATGCTTCGATGTCATTTCTTTAAGCATAAATGATATCGTATTGAACAAATGAGCTCCGATTATTGTTTTTGAATGAAGCATTAGATCCGTATCATAATTACGGACCCGTAGCAAAGAGAATCGTCGAATTTGGACATCGTATGAGGATTTTATGGCCATTTTACCAAGGTTGCCCAAATTTTTAGGTTAATGACAAAATTGCCTCTGGCGACGTATTAAAAACCTTCATTATTTGCAAATCTTAAAACCTACATATCTCCTTCATCATAAGGTCAAATTGAGTGATTCAAAAGCCTAAATCATTAGAATTTCACAAGGAATCTATTGGGAGCAGTAAAACTCGTGAACAGTATACCTATAATGAGCGGGTCGAGTTTTCTTCCAATTTTTGAACGGGAAGAAGCTTCTGAGGCGATTTTTAAGAGAGAAAATCAGTGGGTATCATAGAGGTAAGTGATTTGATTATTAAAACTCATTTATAGGTGATTATAGACCATAATCCCAGCCTTTAATTCATGGAAACAGTAAAAAAAAATAGGATTTTGGGGCCTTAGATTATGAGACCTTTAGGGGTCGATTTGAGGGGTCAAACAGACCCCGATTTTGGTGTTCTTTATATGTACGAAATCGGGAGAAGATGAAGAACACTTTTCTGTAAAAATTTCTGAGTTTACAGAAGTGGGCTTGGGGCTAGGGTTTTGTCAATTTCAGGATTATTGATGTTTTTCGATTATTTTCGATTGGGTATTGCTCCTATAGCATAATGTGACGTATTCGTTGTGGTTTTGGTCAGATTCGACGCGCGAGGAGGTCTATTTGAGAGGCAAGGGCATAGAGAGCTAGGATTTTGGCCGGCTTGAGCTTAGTAATAGATGTAAATACTGTGTTGAGGGTTTGAAACCCCGAATTTGCACATCGTAGTGCTATGTTAAGGTGACTTGCACGCCGGATAACGGGCGTGGGGTAGAGCACCGTCGGAGATTGTGACTTGGTCCGTCCCGCTTAATAAAATTACTACCTAATTGATTAAAGCTTAGTTGATATCCTTATAAAAATGGATTAATTGTCATATCTGGGCCTCGTGCCAACTGATTGAATCCTTCAGGGATTGCTCTTACTGGTTTCTCACCATTTTTACATATAATTGAACTCAGTCCTAGTATTTGACACTGTTTTTGCAAATCAGCCATTTTTTTCTCAGACATGGAACCTAAATAATATTTTTAATGAAGTTTGAGCTGAATATTTATATATTATTGTGCCCGAGGGGCTTATATGATTCTAGACTGAGTATGGGATCGGGCTGCGCGCCGCAGCAGTATTATATTGATATTAATATGAGGCTTAGGTCCTAATGGATTCCATGAGATGGCTTGATATTTTGCTTGGGCAGTAAGGGGCCCCTCCCGGAGTCTGCACACCCCCAGTGAGCACTGTTGACGATAAATAAATGGAGCGAGCTGCACGCCGCAACGGGTACTAGAGAGTACCGTACTATTTGTTGCATTTCTTAATTGATTATCATTCATTTACTTATCTATTGCAGCATCATTATTTTCATTGGTTTATTGAGTTGATATTATTTGGATTGAACTACTGTAATTATAGCTTACATTGTGCTTATCCAGGATTTCTTACTCTCAGCCTTTATTTATGTTTATTACTCTCTATGTTGGAAGTACTCACATTACTGTCTGCACCTTGTGTGCAGATCTAGGTGCACCCACTGAGGCTGAGTGAGGATTTCTCTGCCGAGCATCATATATGGGAGCATCAAGGTAGCTGCATGACGTCCGAAGTCCTGATCTTTCCATCTAACCTATTTTCTTTATTTCCGTAATTCTTTAGAGTAATATTTAGTAGGTTGACACCCATGTATTAGAGGCTCAGACTTGTGAGACCGGATTCTTCAGGCTGTGTAGTAGTATTTCTACATGGGTTTTCCGCATGTTTTAACTATATCTCAGAGTTTCAGTATTATGACTTAGTAATTATTTGTGTTAATTGAATCATGAACTGTATAAAAAGGGTTAAGGTTGTTGAATTGGTCGGGCTTGCCTAGCAGTGTGTTGGACGCCATCACGACCGGGGTTGGGGTCGTGACATATCCTCTTCTGAGTATCCATCCTATTGAAATTGACTTTTGGCCTTGAATATCTTCCGAATAACCCATGATTCATTGTGTTGTTATCTTTTATATAGTATGCATGAACAACGCACAACTTCTCTTTCTTTTTGCAGATGTTCCAGAGAAGTTTGCAAATAGCAGCTTTGTTCCACAGCTCTATATTTGTGAAATTTAACCCCACTGCTATCTTAGGAGCACATAGTTTGTCCCAAGCAATCAAAGCTTTCTTTGTTGGTTCAGCACTGCCCAACCACAGGAACCTTCTGTATATTGCCACAATAAATTGTATGATTTTCTTTAGTAGAATAAAGATTTTTGCCCAGAAGTTCTGAATTGTTCCCAGCACATTTTTTATCAAAGTTGCTCTTCCTGCATAAGATAAAAACTTAGTTGTCCAGTATTGGATTCTGTTAAGCATTTTATCTATCAAAGGTTCACATTGGATTGCTGTCAGTCTTTTTGTGCTCAAAGGAACACCAAGGTATCTAAAGGTAGATCACCTTTGGTGTATCCTAGTAAATTCATTATCAATTGTTGTGTCCTGTTATCTACACCTCCAAAGTACACAGTGCTTTTTCTTGTATTTGCAACTAGTCTAGAAGCTGCAGAAAATATTTGGAGTTGTTTGTGTAGGGCCTTGACAGATTGCACATGTCCTTACAGAATAGTAGAAGGTCATCAGCAAATCCCAATTGTATTAATATGACTTTAGCATATCATAGATGAAATCTGAATCCTTTCTTGTTTCCTAGGTGCTTCATTAGTCTGCATAGGTACTCCATAGCCATCACAAACAACAATAGTGAGAGAGGATCCCCCTGCCTTAGTCCTCTATTTGCTTCAAATGGCTTGATTGGTTTCCCATTTACATTGATTGAATAAGAAACTGTACTGATGCAGATCATTACCCATTTTATAAATTTTTCTGGAAGCCCCAATAACCTCATCACCTGCTCAATATATACCCATTCCACAGAATCTTAAGTTTTCTGCCTATCAATCTTCAACATACACCTTAGTGATATATTCTTCCTCCCATAGCCTTTGACCATTTCATGACTCATTATGATATTATCTCTGATCAACCTTCCTGGCACAAATGTTGTTTGACAATTATCAATCAAGTCTAGCATAACTTCCAGCAATCTTGTTGTTAGGATCTTTGAGATAGTCTTATATAATACTGTACAGCAAGATATGGGTCTGAATTCTTTAATACTACTAGGGTTCTTTACTTTAGGGATTAGAGTAATTGTTGTACAGTTGATAGGTTTATACATTACACTTTCATCAAAGAACTCCATCACTGCTTCAGTTACCTCTTCTTCTATTATATGCCATGCTTTCTTAAAAGAGAATGCATTATATCTATCACACCCTAGTGCTTTGTTATCATCAATACCTTGTAATGCTTGCTTGATTTCATATCCAGTTACAGGTCTTATTAACTGCAATTGTTGTTGTCTGCTTAGTTCATACCCTTGCTGCATCACTTCTATGTTGACTGCTGGTAATTGTGTTGCTGATGTTCCAAGTAACTGCTTGTAAAACTTCAATATTTTGTCTCCACTTCAATAGCTTTCATGAGTATTTGCCCTGTACTATCAGTTGGTCTTCCAATATGATTTGTTGCTTGTCTATTCTTGACACGGGCATGAAAATAGGTTGTATTTGAATCTCCCACCTTGAGCCATTTAACCCTTGATTTCTGCTTCATTATACTCTCCTCAATCTCAAGCCATTTAGCCAGTTCCAATTTTGCCTCTTTTTCTTGAGCTACTAAGTCAATGTCATTCCCAGGTCCAACCATTTGATCCTGAATACGTTCCAACTTGGCTCTTGTTGCTTGAATTTTTTGTCCAGTGCTATTGAAATCTTATCTATTCAGCTGCTTCAATTTGATATTTAACATTTTTAATTTCTTACACACCTTGTACATTGCATTTCCTCCACCCATTTTTGTCCAGCTTTTGTTCACAGTATCCTCAAATTATTGTGTCAGATAGTTAAAAAACTTAAAAGGTCTAGTTCCACTCTGTTGCTCAGCCTCGATTGTTATGCTCAAAGGACAATGATCTGAAAACCCATACTTCAACACACTCCCTCCATTGCAAGGTCATTTCTGAATCCATGCAGCATTAACAAGTATCCTATCTATCTTGCTATGTACATGATTGTTTGTCCAAGTATATTTCCTACCCATTGTTCTCAACTCAGTTAGCCTAACCTCCCAAATGAACTCTTTAAAGTCTTTCACCTCAAACTCCTGTACTAGATTCCCATGTATCTTGTCATCACTAGTTAAAATAGTATTATAGTCCCCCATTAATACATATGGTCCATTGATGCCAGCTATGATACTTTTCATATCTTCCCACAGTGCCTTCCAATCTTGAATAGTATGCATCCCAAAAATAGCTCAAAAGTTAAACTTGTTGCCATTCTGGAGTGTTGTAACCTGATAACTCTCAAAATCCACCTTTGTCTGGTCTCATGCCACCCATATTCTTCCACCCGGAGCAGTGTTATAGTTTGTTATCCATCTCCAATTGCTAAATATTTTCTTTATTACCGACTCAGCATTTTTTTCTTTAACTATATTCTCTAACACATCCATTAACACCACCTTATTTTCTCTAATAAAATTTTTTAGTTCTTTTTGCTTGTACCCTTTATTCAGCCCTCTAACATTTCACGATATGATGTTCATCATTGTATGGATCTTCGGTTTATAGTAACACATATGCCTCTATCTCTAGGTAGTTCTCTACCTTGATCTTGGTTTTCTATTATTTGAACTATCTTTTGTGTTGTGTCAACCAAAGCTTTAAAATTATTATCTATATTAACTCTATTCTCATTTATTCCTTCCATATTCTTCTTTGATGAAGACTTTTATCTAGCCAATTGCCATTGTTCTTCATTTGGCTGTTTGTTCTGTGCCTCTTCATTATCTTCTTCCACTTGTTCTAGAAAGCTCCCACATGAATCTATTTTGTCAGTCTTTGGATCAAGTATCCTTACAGCTCTCCATTCCTGGTTCTGGTTCTGTACTCTATACTTTTGTTGTCCCTCCTCCTGTTTCTGCATTTTCTGGTTATGACATGAGTGACCAATTTGACAACATGTTTGACAGTATTGGGGCTTCCAGTCATACTGAACAACCTGCTGTATCACTTTTTCTTTGGGATCAACTAGTTTGATTGACCTTGGTAGAGTCCTTGTTATGTCCATTTCAATTAGTACTCGAGCATATGAGATCCTATCAACCACATTTGTACATGCATCAGCATACAGAGGTTTCCTTAGTCCGCTCCCAATTTTGCTAAGAGCTAAGTTACTCCACTAATATAGTGGAAATTTTGGGTATTTAACCCAAAGAGGAATAGTTTTCAGCACCTCTTCATTAAAATCAAATCCCTCAGTCCATGATTTTAGTATTACTGGTCTGCTATTCATAGTATATGGTCCATTCATCAACACCTCATCCCTTTCTTCATAGTTATACATCAAAATTATGATGTAGCCATCGTTGTGGAATAATACCTTTGGCTTCCTGATTTTTCCCCACTGCCCGGCAACAAATCGTTCAATAGTTCCAATAGTTGGAGTATTACCAACTACATACAAAATTATTGCTCGATTCCATTTCTGGTTTTCCTCCATTATGTCTTCTTCCAAAATTTACACTACTACTTCTCTCTCTTGCATCACCAATGGTATATATGTTAGATCCATCCCTTTTGCAGCAAGTTTATTATCTTGAAGTAATCATGCCCATAACCTTCCAATACTGCTTGATTTCATCGCTTGTTTGCGCTTCTCTTCCTTGATTCCTACTAGTACTGTTCCATTACTCTGCTCCTTTGAAGAACTTGTAGTTACTGTTACATTAGGAATTACTTTGCTTGTGCTTTCTCCCCCAATTACGACCGGCGATATGTTCACTTTAGGTATCCCTTGGTTGGCTAGACTCACTGGAACAGCTGATTTAACTCTATTGCAGCTTATATCTGGCCAATTCAGCTCACTATCACTCTCAAAATCCAACTCTTCCTCCTACATTTTTCCTTTTGCATGTTGCTTTCCTTGTTCCCTAGTGATAATTTCCTTGTTACCTCGCTCAATGACTGGTGCTTTGCTGTGATTTTTCCTAGGTTTACCTCTTCCTCCCATTTCCGGTGGTGGCACAGATTATCACATCTAACGTGTGCTGAGAGGACAAAAGGAACAAATTGCCTGTTTAAAATTACCTTTACATGTACATTATTTAAAGGTTTTGTATAATGAGTTCTTATTATCAGTTGATCTATATCCTACTCAGAAAATCAAGAGTTTCGTGACATTTGTCATAGTAAAACACATGGCAAAGTGTACAAACTGTCATTCTTAGGGCTACTATTTATGGATTAATCAGTACTTATTTTGTCTTGAAATTTTGAATTAAAAATTTTAATTTCAAGACAATTCAGAATATTTTGTGTCCCAAAAATACTGAACTAGGAAATTAAGATTCATGTCGTATTGGCTAATTCCTAAATAGTTGTCCTTTAGAGTAGCTACCTGTTATCATTACTACACAAAGACCGGGCGGTTCAATGAAATTGGAGGCCTAAAGTCAAAAGTTAAGAAAATATGAGGAAATAACATTAGTAATGCGACAACGATTGGACAAATAGATACGATTAGGAACCTGGCAATTTATGCAGGGAATAGACTTGACTTCATTATAAGTCATAACGAGCACAATCAGAAGAGAAGCCTTTGGGCAAGTTGATAGGAATCAGAGGAGAAAGATAGAGCCATTGTCGTTCTAACCGCTGTCAGAAAGAGGCCGAGTGACCGAAGCGACTCTAAGATTTAAAAAAATACGTTGATCCGTTTTTTAGATTTTAGCATTAAATTCATTGTACTTGCGGCTTTGAGGTTGATGGCAAAAATACAATATTGGCACTCAAGTAAATTTTCATTATGACATTTAAGACTCAGTAAATTTGGAATTAATTCTGAAAGATCTGGTTTTTGTTTAACAATAAGACTGTTCATTCTCTCACATATCATCGTTAATATTAATTTATTTATATCACTAATGTAATATCTATATTAAGTATTTTGATTACTAATCGTCTAGTAGAGAAAATGTATAAATTAGTAAATTAAGGCCCCGTTTGTGTTGGGCACATGCCCATATTGTCCAGCCAAACGCCCAATGGCCTAATCCTATTCTCTTTTGGTTTCCAATCCTATTTGGAATTGGATTCGTTTTATTCCTATTTTGAGTAGATTTTGGCTTTAAGAGAAAGCAACACTCATGATCTATAAATAGGACAAACTTCGAGAATTATTCTATGCTCATTGATACATGTCTTTGAAAGACTTAAGCACATAAGAGTGGGTTTTGAGAAAGCTTTCATCAAGAGAGAAGAGAGAAGAAAAGTATTTGTTTTGCTGCAGATTTTTATTCCGACCACCCAATTTCAAATCACGTTTTTCGATTCGTCAACCGTTGGATCGGGCTGAAATTTTGACTGTGTTCGTAACATCTTAGCTTGGATTTTAATGGTGGAGATCGGATTTGGAGGCTCGTAGAATCTGATTTCGAGCCTCGAACAGCAGCTTCGTTTTGTGGATTATACTCTTTCTTCAATTGATTAGTTGTTGCTATTATTGCTCCGTGTTTGGCCCTTGTTGTGTAGCCAATTTAAACTTTTGTAACCCTCTTATTGTTATAGTGGAGCTTTTTGGATTTGTGATCCCGTGGTTTTTACCTTCGATTTGAAGGGTTTTTCACGTTAAAATTTGGTGTTCTTTATCTTCTTTATTTTCGGGTTTGCCTCTTCCTCAACATAACAGTGGTATTAGAGCCTTGGTTATTTATCCGGGTTGTTACGGAATGGAGGCAAATATGAGCAAGATGGTATGTTTAAATGTGAGAAATTATAATATTTGGAGAAACAATATGAAAGACTTGTTGTTCGTGAAAAAGATGCATCTAACTGTTTTTTCAGCTCATAAACCCGAGAGTATATCCGATGAAGATTGGGATTTTGAGCACCAACAAGTATGTGGATATATACGTCAATGGGTTGAAGATAATATTCGCAACCATATTGTGAACGAGATACATGCATGATCATTATGGGAAAAGCTAGACACTCTTTATGCTTCAAAAACCGGGAACAACAAATTGGTTCTGCTAAAGCAATTGATGACCTTTAAATGCAAGGAAGGTAGCCCTATCCTTGATTACATAAATGATTTTCAGGGTGTCCTTGATCAGCTATCTGGAATATGGGTTAATTTTGATGATGAGATACAAGGACTTTGGCTTCTTAATACTCTGCCAGACTCTTGGGAAACTCTTCGTGTTTCTTTGACAAATTCAGCTCCTAGAGGTAAGGTGACCATGAAATATGCCAAGAGTGGTGTGTTGAACGAGGAAGTAAGGAGAAAATCTCAGGGTTCGTCCTCACAAGCAGATATCTTGGTTACAGAAGACCGGGGGAGAGATAGAACAAGAGGCTCAAGGAATAGAGGTAAAAGTAGAAGTAAGTCAAAGTCCAAATACTCATGCAACCACTGTGGCAAGAAAGGACACATCAAAAGTTTTTGCTGCAAGTTGAATCAAGACACTAGAGAAGGAAAGAAAGTTGAAAATAACGAGAACAATTTTGCTGCTATTGTTCGAGATGACCTTTTTTTTGCTTATGATAAAAACGTCATCAATATCTTATGAGACTAGCTGGATAGTAGATTCTGGAGCTACCTCACATGTTACACCAAGAAAAGATTTTTTCTCATCTTATACTGCTGTTGATTCTGGAGTGTTAAAGATGGGCAATGCAGTGAAGTTAAGGTGTTTGGTGTTGGCACAGTTTGTTTGAAAACTAATAATGGTTCAACGTTAGTTCTTCAAGATGTCAAACATGCTCTAGACTTTCCTTTCAAATTGATCTCTGCAGGAAGATTAGACGATGAAGGTTACCATAATGCCCTCTTTAATGGCCAATGGAAGCTCACTAAGGGCTCGTTAGTAGTGGCTCGTGGAGTCAAGTCTGGTTATTTATATGTGACACAGGGCTCTATTCTTAATGACTCAATAAATATGGTGGAAGGTGATACTTTATCAGAATTGTGGCACAGAAGATTGAGTCATATGAGCGATAGGGCGATTACGTGTTTGGCTAAGAAAAGTTTCCTTTCTGGATTGAACCAAGCAATGCTGAAAAGGTATATCCATTGTTTAGCTGGCAAATAGAAAAAGGTTTCCTTTCATAGTCATCCCCCCTCAAGAAAGCCCGATTTATTAGAGTTAGTACACTCTGATTTGTGTGGTCCTTTTAAAGTAAAGTCAAAAGGTGGTACACTTTACTTTGTGACCTTCATTGATGATCATTC
>MU752795.1:0-77365 GCA_026770625.1 Nicotiana glauca | reverse complement strand
TGCACTTGTGACACTGGGTTCTGGGATGGTTTGAAGTATTGTATTAATTGCTTAACTTTTAAATTTGATTTGAAACTATATTCACTAAAATTTCTAAATAATTAAGGAAAAAATCCTGGATTTCAAAAGTGTTAAAACGAGATTTAATTCAGTACTTGAGTTGGCTAGCCTGACAGCGGTGTCCGGTGCCACCACGACCCTTAGTGGATTTTGGGTCGTGACATTTGAAGCCTTTAATTTTGAGATTTCTTTCTTGATATAATTTATCTTAGTACTTAAATCTTGGACAGTAGCCATCCTTTCAGGTTGAGATTTTCTTTTCACCATTTTTCTGATTTCAGACATGGTGTAAGGTCCTTTTTGAGATGGGATTTCTTCCACCTCTGTTTCTTCCTCTGGATTAGTAGGAAGCTTATCAATAAGCTGATACCTTAATTTAGAGTCTTTAATAATCCTTAAAAGATCAAGTATGTTATCATTAGATAAAACATTGATCTTTAAATCTCTGAAATGTGAGTATATATTAAAAAGCTCATCATTTGTATTACAGCAATGATTTGAACATTGTCCCTTATCGCAGGACTCTTGCTCTTCTTCAGAAGATGAAGTATAACTTTCTTCATGAAGGACCCTTAGGTCTTCACTCATTGATGAACCATTTTCATCAGTGTCAGATATTTCTGGAGAAGAATTTAAAAGAATTTTATATAAAGAATCTTTGATATGATCATCTAAGTCAAGCTCTTTGATTTTATCCTTGATCTTACAATCCTTAGCATAATGGCCTACTCTACCACATTTATAACAGGCCTGAGGGTTTTCTGATTTAACAAAACTCTTTCTGGACTTATGAAAAGCCTTTCTTCTTTGGGTCTTTTAATGCCTCTTTTCAGACGAACCCTTTTTCCTTTTGAAATCCTTATTCTTATGGGATTTCTTTGTTTTAGACGGAACATCGATTGCAAACTGTTTACAGAATTCTCCTAATTGTTGTCTCTCTGTGATACGATGTTTCTTTATTTGTTGGCTTAGCTTGATTTCATTACACAGAGCTAAACATTCCTGAGTGCATACACTGAAAAGTATACCATATGTATAAGCATCATAATTAATACGCATTACTGTGCCTCTAAGGACTTTTCTAATCCTTTCAGCAAATAAGGTTGGAAGCCCATCTATAAATTTGTCTTTCCAATGAGTACTATTACTCTCTGGTAATTCCATTACTCTAAGAAAACATCTGTGTACCATCTAAAAGATGTAAGGGTTTTACATCTTAAATTCTGGAGCATTGTTCTAATGGTCTCACTATTATCGGACCATCTCCCAGAAAAATGTTCTATGATGTTCATAGCTAAAGAATAGACTGAATTTTGAATAGTCTTTTCTTCTTCCATCTTGGTCGCATTCAAAATTTGATTGCGTTGGTCATGTGTGAGATAATTGTCCCACCAACCTTTGAGCTGACCGGTAAATTTGACAATAATCATTTCTGCAATTGCCCTATCTGAGTTTTTATTAACCTTACAGATAGTACTGTACATAAGCATTCTATGTACTATAGTATAGTTTGTTCTTTCTGCAAGACCATCTATATTCCACTCATAGATATCTGACCCATTGTAACCTTGGTGGTAGTGGTCATTGTCGTGTTCTTCTATTAGGATATCCTAAAGGGTTGGTCGAGGGTAATAAAATATCCTTTGGTAAGGCTTGCGAGCATATTTTTCAGAGATCTTATTAATCTCATCCTCTACCTGTATTCCTTTACCCTTGTCAGGTTTATGCTCTAGAGTTAAGGGACTTGCCCTAAACTCACTAAACTTCTTGTTAAGAAGTTTCTCCAAATCGTCAAGACCTTTTAATTTAAAGTCTTTTACCTCAGGTGGAGGTTGGATGCTGGTAGTAGCTATTTGCTCTTTACCTTTAGCTTCCTTTTGAGATATATATTGGACTTCAGCTATTAGCTTGTCCAATTTTTCCTGTATTGTGATAACCTGTTCTCCCAGAATACTAACATACATGTTAGTATAATTATTCGGAGTGAGCATCATATTCAGTTTCTTGGCCGTAATAGAAGCCACATCATTTTCAAGTAATTTTGAAAAAGCATTAAAATAAATTTTTTTATCCTTTTCCCCAGCAAACTACGGGCACAAAATCAATAGAGGGAACATCAGCACTAGAATCACAAACGTACGCCAAATAGGCCAAACACCCCTTCTCGACCATATGCCGAGCCTTCACATACGATATAACACTGCGGGTAGAATGACCAAGAGTCCCCCTCCACTCTAAATGAGGCATACCTGGTAAAGCTAAGGTCACAATCTTGGCATGACAGTCGAAGATAGCATGGTAAGGTGACAACCAGTCCATCCCCAATATAATATCGAAGTCAACCATTTCTAAAAGCAAGAAATCTACACGAGTCTCAAGACCCCCAATCACCACAATACAAGAACGATGGACTCGATCGACCACAAAATCACTCGCCGGCATAGACACATAAACAGGAACGCTCAATGAATCACCAGGCATGACCAAGTACGGGGCAAAATAAGATGATATATACGAATACGTAGACCCTGTATCAAATAAAATTGAAACATCTCTATTACAAACCAGAATCGTACCTGTAATAACCATATCTGAAGCCTCAGCCTCGGGCCTGGCCTGAAGGGCATAACAACGGGGTTGGGCCCCACCACTCCGATCTACCTCTCTGGGACGGCCTACAGCTAGCTGGCCTCCACCTCTAGCGGTCTAAGATCCACCTCTAAATCCTCTACCTCCCCCTCTAGCACCTCTAACCCCGCCTTTAGTTGGCTGGGCGGCCTGTGGAACATCTCGTGCCTGAATCATAGCACGAGGACCCTGGTGCTGCGAATGAGTACCCACCAACCTCGGACAAGCCCTCCGGATGTGACCATACTCACCACACTTATAACATCCACTTGAATGTTGCGGCTGAAGAAACTGAGGCTAACCCTGGTGGCCTGAATGACCACCCGAAAGCTCTGGAGCGACAGTGCACTGATAGGAGCTGGTGGTGCACTATGGGGCTACTGATCAGAATACTGCCCGCGGGAACCACGGCCACCTGAGGCACCATGAGAAACCTGGATTGTTGACTGGAAGGGCCTAGGAGGATGACCCGTATCATACGAATCTCTACCTCCAGACGAGGCACCACTGAATCTGCCTGACTGGCGGGGTCTCTTGTCTGCCCTGTGACCACCCCCCTATGATAATACCATCTCAACTCTCCAGGCCACATTGGCCACCTCCTGGAAGGATATCTCACTCCCAGCCTCTCTAGCCATCTGGAGACGAATAGGTTGAATAAGCCCATCAATAAATCGTCTCACTCTCTCCCTCTCAGTAGGAAGTATAATAAAAGCATGGCGAGCCAAATCAATGAACATGGTCTCGTACTGGGTGACTGTCATGGATCCCTGCTGGAGACTCTTGAACTACCTCCGATAGGCCTCTCACTATGTAATAGGGAGAAACTTCTCCAGAAATAGCAGCGTGAACTGCTCCCAGGTCAAGGATCCTGCTGGTGTAGCTAAGCAATAATCCCTCCACCAAGTCTTGGAAGATCTACACAAGCGAAATGTAGCGAAATCAACCCCATTGGTCTCAACAATACCCATATTCCGAAGAACCTATCCTGAGGATCCTCGGTAGATGCACCACTGAAGGTAGTAGTGAAGAGCTTGGTGAACCTATCCAATCTCCATAAAGCATCGGCAGACATAGCTGCCCCATCACTGGCCTAGGCTACCAAACCCGGCTGAGCTGCTCCAACTGGCTGAACTGCTGGAGTCTGAATCTGGGGAGCTACCTGCTCCGGAGTACGAGTAGAAGGAGTCTGGGCTCCTCCTCTAGCCTGAGAAGTGGCTGGTGCTACAGAAAGCAAGCCTGCACGGGTGACACTCTCCATGAGGCCCACCAATTGGACCAGAGCGTCCTGAAGAACTGGGTAGCAATAAACCCCTCTGGGACCTGAGCTTGGTCCACTGGAACTGCTGGGGCTGGAACCTCCTCGTCAAAATCAACTTGAGGCTCCACCACTGGTGCTGCTGCTCAGGGCTTAGCTCTACCCCTACCTCGGCCTCTATTACGGCCTCGACCTTGACCTCTGCCCCTAGTGGGTGCTGCTGCTGGGGGCTCGGGCTGTTGATCGGCAGACGAGGAAGCCCGTGTTCTCGCCATCTGCGAAAGAATAGAGTAGAAATTCAATTAGCATTGAGAAACCAAACCGCATGACAAAAAAGAATAAATGTAAAACTTTTCCTAACTCTGTAGCCTCTGGGGGATAAATACAGACATCTCTGTACCCATCCCTCAGACTCTAATAAGCTTGTCCGTGAGTTGTGAGACCTATGTAACCTAGAACTATGATACCAACTTGTCACGACCTGGAATTCCCACCCTCGAGAGTCGTGATGACGCCTACTCATAGAAGCTAGGCAAGCAACATATTTAGAATCCATAAATACTTTTGTTTTAAATCCATTTTTACCAATTTAATTAACAGGAAATAAATAATTAAACATCAGCGGAATTCATAATTTAGCGGAAGACTTAAACGAAATAAACCAAAATAATAAGGAAAATCCACATATGCCTCTACCCAAAACTGGTGCCACAACATTCATGGACTACTAAGATTTACTACATACAACTGTTTGAAAGAAAGTAACACTATCTGTCTCGAATACAAGAGATAACAGATCATAAATAAAGATAGAGGAGACGCCAGGTTTGCGGACGCCTGCAAGGCTACCTCGGTGTCTCGATGGACTGAAGGCTGGCTTCCGAGCTACTACTGTTGTCGGGTACCTGAATCTATGCAAAAGAGGACAGAGTGTAGTATCAGCACAGCCGACCCCATATGCTGGTAAGTGCCTAGCCTAACCCCAACGAAGTAGTGACGAGGCTAGGACCAGACTCCAGATAAACTTGTGCAGATATATAATGTATTGCAAAAAAATGAACAAGTAATGATCAGTTAAAAGGGAGGGGATACATGCTTCGGGGAGACAAGTCAATTTAGCAGCAACCAATTAAATATGAAGGAACAGTACCGTATCTAAAATAATATAATAATAATACTATTGCAGAGCGTAACCCGGTCCATATGTATATATATAACTGTTACGACGTGCAACCCGATCCAATAATATAATATATCTGTTGTGGCGTGCAACCCGATCCAATATATATAATATCTGTTGCGCCGTGCAACCCGATCCATATATATATTCATTAATAAAAATATTACGGCGCGCAACCCGTTCCAAATATATAGCTACAGTGTTCATAACAACAATCCCGACAAGGGAATAACTATAGATTACACTATCCCGACAAGGGTCAAACAGATATAACCAATCGCAATTCAACTTCTAATCATCTCTATTATCATCATTTCTAACTCATAATTAACTTCCACGGGAATAAGCTAAGCCTTTGCTCAATACTACCATTTTACTCATCATTTCAACCATAGCATTATTCAAGAATTCAACAAGTATCAATTTAAGACTCATGGCCATGCTCGACTCCAACATATAGATACTCGTCACCATGCCAATACGTCGTACTTAACAAAAAACACATAGCAAATATGACTCAACTCGTAATCCCTCAAGCTAGGGTTAGACCAAACACTTACCTCAAATTTCCACGGCCAATTCAATCCTCAATAACCGCCTTTCCTTTCAAATTAGGCTCCAAATCAATTGTATCTATACATAAATGACTTCATAACATCAAATAATGCTTTAGAATTTGAATCCAATGCCTAATTATAGCTTTTCCATCATTCTTCCCAAAAACTCAAAAATCGATCCCGGGCCCGCTTGGTCAAAACACGAGGTTCGGATCAAAATCAAATCACCCATTCACCCACGAGCCCGAATATATAATTTGTTTTCAAATTCGACCCCAAAACAAGGTCTAAATCAAGAAAAATCAAAAAGCCCTAACTCAACCCAAATCCCTAATTTTCTACCCTTAATCATATGTTTTAGGCCTAGAAATTCATTAGATATTGATGAAAATGGAAGAAAACGAGTTGAAGATTACTTACCCAAGACGTTTTGGTGAAAAAGTGCTTCAAGGATCACCTAGGAGCTTTGGAGAAGAAGAAGTCTTGTAAACATTTGAGAAATCCCGTAATGTGTTATGTTTTTGGAACTTAAAATAACAAGGCGATTTAACTCTAGGCGTTCACGACCGACCTCTCTCGTTCGCGATGGGTTAGGCTGTTAAGCCTTCGCGTTTGCGTTAAGAGGCTCACGTTCGTGAAACTTTAGCTTCTCGAGCCTCGCGTTCGCGTGCTAAGGAACGCGTTCGCGATGAACAAATCTGGTGACATTCCCCTGATCCCTACGCGTTCGCGTATTTCCCATCACGTTTGCGAAGGGTATTTCCCCCTTTGCCTCACGTTCACAACTCCAGCATCGCGTTCGCAAAGAAGAATTTTGGCACTGGAAAGTTTGCCTTACGCATTCACGAGAGGGCCCATGCGAACGCGAAGAACAAAATCCCTGGGCTCAACAGCAGAGAATCTGCAACACTTCTTAAGCCAAAAACCATACTCAAACGCCTCTGAAACACTCACGAGCCCTCGGGGCTCCCAACCAAACACATGCACTGACTCAACAACATCATAGAAACTTATCCGTGCGATCAAATTGCCTAAATAATCTCAAAAACAATCCATCAAAACTCAAAATCAAGAATTTTTCCAAAACTTCATCAAGTTTCAAATTTAGGATTTCAAGTCCGAAACACATCAAACGACGTCCATTTTTAACCAAATTTTACAGGAAGGACTTAAACATATATAAGACATGTACCAGGCACCAAAACCGAAATACGGGTCCGATACCATCGCTTTCTAATCAAATTTCATTTCCAATTTTCTTAAACATTTTTGAAAAATAATTTCCTTTAAAAATTCATTTCTCGGGCTCGGGACCTCAGAATTCGATTCCGGGCATATGCCCAAGTTCCATATTTTCCTACGGACCCTCCAGGACCGTCAAATCACGGGTCCGGGTCCGTTTGCACAAAATGTTGACCAAAGTCAAATTTATTCATTTTAACATCAAAACTTAGCATTTTTTATAGAATTTCATATTTAAGCTTTCCGGTTACGTGCCCAGAATGCGCACACAAATCGAGGCAACTCTAAATGAGATTTTCAAGGCCTCGAAGACATAGAATTCTATTAAATGCAGGTGATGACCCTTTGGGTCGTCACATCCTCCTAGGTCTTTTCAGTCAACACTTCAGGTTTCTCACGGTGCTTCAGGTGATCGTGGTTCTCATACGCAATATTTTGATCAACAGTCCTACAGTGCACCACTAGCTCCTATTAATGCGCTACCGCTCCAAAGTTTTTGGGGAAGTCATGCAGCTCGTCAGGGTCAGCAGTTCCAGCAGCAGGAGGCTTATTTTACTTGTGGCGACACGAGGCATATTGCTAGGTTTTGTTCTTGAGCACCGAGTAGTTCTAAACACTATGGTTCTCATGCCATGGTCTGGGCACCGAGTGTTCCACTGCCCGCTCAGCCAGCTAGAGGCGGAGGTAGGGGTGCTAGAGCTGGAGGTAGAGGTATTAGAGGTGAAGGTCAGGCCGCTAGAGGTGGAGGCTATCTAGCAGGAGGTCATCCCAAAGATGTGATTCAGAGTAGTGGGACCCAACCCCAATGTTATGCTCTTCCAGCCAGGCTTGAGGCTGAGGCTTCCGATGCAGTCATCACAGGTACTGTTCTGGTTTGTAATAGGGATGCTTCAATTCTATTTGATATAGGGTCTACATACTCCTATGTGTCATATTATTTTGCACCGTATTTAATCATGCCTAGTAATTCTTTGAGTGCTCCTGTTTATGTGTCTACACCGGTGGGTGATTCTATTATGGTAGATCGTGTTCATCATTCTTGTATAGTTATGATTGGGAGTCTTGAGACCCGAGTAGATTTGTTAATTTTGGACATGGTTGATTTTGATGTCATATTGGGGATGGTCTGGTTATCACATTACCATGCTATCTTAGACTGTCATGCCAAGACTGTGACCCTAGCCTTATCGAGTTTACCTCGTTTAGAGTGGAGAGGGACTCTTAGTCATTCTACCAGTAGTGTTATCTCATATATGAAGGCTCAACAAATGGTCGAGAAGGGGTGTTTGGCCTATTTGGCATATGTTCGTGATTCTAGAGCTGAGGTTACTTATATGGATTCTGAGCCTGTTGTGCGTGAGTTTCCTGAGGTTTTCCTTTCAGACCTGCCTGGTATGCCACCTGACAGGGATATTGACTTCTGCATTGATTTGGCTCCGGGCACTTAGCCCATTTCTATTCCTCCGTATCGTATGGCACCACTTTAGTTCAAGGAGTTAAAGTAGCACTTGCAAGAATTGCTTGATAAAGGCTTCATCATTAGACCTAGTGTCTCGTCTTGGGGTGCACTGGTGTTGTTTGTAAAGAAGGAGGACATATCGATGCGAATGTGTATCGATTACCGGCAATTGAACAAGGTCACAATCAAGAATAAGTACCCATTGCCGAGGATTGATGAATTGTTTGACCAGCTTTAGGGTGCCCAAGTGTTTTCTAAGATCAACTTGTGAGCTGGCTACCATTAGTTGAGGATTAGGGCCTCTGATGTCCCTAAGACAGATTTCCGCTCTCGGTACGAGTATTTTGAGTTCTTGGTGATGTCATTTGGATTGACAAATGCCCCCGCAGCTTTCAAGGATTTGACAAACCGAGTGTTCAGACCTTATTTAGATTCTTTCGTGATCGTCTTCATTGATGATATTTTGATTTATTTCCGTAGCCGGCAGGAGCATGAGTAGCATTTGAGAGTGGTTCTTCAGACTTTGAAAGATAGTCAGTTGTATTCCAAGTTTTTGAAGTGTGAGTTCTGGTTGAGTTCGGTTGCATTCTAGGGTCACATTGTTTCAGCAGAGGGTATTCAGATGGATCCGAAGAACATAGAGGCAGTCAAGAATTGGCCTCGACCTACATCAGCTACAGAGATCCGAAGTTT
This sequence comes from Nicotiana glauca, assembly GCA_026770625.1. NCBI lineage: Eukaryota > Viridiplantae > Streptophyta > Magnoliopsida > Solanales > Solanaceae > Nicotiana > Nicotiana glauca. The sequence goes on along the minus strand of MU752795.1, from coordinate 68,288 downwards.
CTTAGGTTTGGCAGGCTATTACTGTCGGTTTGTGGATGGGCTTTTTTATCTATTGCAGCCCCAATGACAAGGTTGACTCAGAAGGATGCCCAGTTCAAGTGGTTGGACGAGTGTGAGGCAAGCTTTTAGAAGCTCAAGAAAGCTTTGACTACGGCGCCAGTGTTGGTTTTTCCCACAAGTTCAGGGCCATATATAGTTTGTTGTGATGCATCTCGTATTGGACTTAGTGTGGTGTTCATGCAGGATAGCAAGGTCATTTCTTATGCTTTGCGTCAGTTGAAGATTCATAAGAAGAACTATCCAGTCCATGATTTGGAGTTAGCAGCCATTGTTCACGTGCTGAAGATTTGGAGGCACTATCTGTATTGCGTATCATGTGAGGTGTTCACGGATCACAAGAGTCTACAGTATTTGTTCAAGCAGAAGGAGCTAAACTTGAGGCAGAGAGGTGGTTAGATCTATGGAAAGACTATGATTTCACCATCTTATATCATCCGGTGAAAGCCAATGTGGTGGTCGATGCTTTGAGTAGAAATGTAGCCAGTATGGGTAGTCTTGCATATATTCCAGTCGGTGAGAGGCCGCTTGCTTTAGATGTTCAGGCTTTGGCCAATCAGTTCATGAGGTTGGATGTCTCTGAGCCTAGCTGTATGTTAGCTTGCACAGTCGCTCATTTTTCATTATTTGAGCACATTTGAGATCGACAGTATGATGATCCCCATTTGTGTGTCCTAAAGGACACGGTGTAGCACATTGGTGCCAAGCAGGTCACAGTGGGAGATGATGGAGTTTTGAGGATGCAAGGTCGTATTTGTGTGCCTAATATGGATGGACTTCGAGAGTTGATTCTAGAGAAGGCCCATAGTTCTCGATACTCTATTCATCCGGGCGTCGCTAAGATATATCAGAAATTGCGGCACCATTAGTGGTGGAAGAGGATGAAGAAGGATGTTGTTGCATATGTGGCTCGGTGTTTGAATTAACAGCAGGTAAAGTATGAGCATCAGAGACCTGGTGGTTTGGTTTAGAGTATTGAGCTTTTTGAGTGGAAGTGGGAGCATATCACTATGGAATTTGCTGTTGGACTCCCACGGACTCAGAGGAAGTTCGATGCAGTGTGGGCTATTGTTGATAGGCTGACCAAGTTAGCGCATTTCATTCCTGTGGCAGTCTCCTATTCTTCCGAGGTTGAGATCTATATCCGGGAGATTGTTCGTCTTTATGGTGTGCCTGTGTCTATCATTTCTTATCGATTTTTACAGTTTACCTCACATTTTTGGAGAGCAGTTCAGCGTGTGTTGGGCACACGGGTCGAGTTGAGCACAACATTCGATCCTTAGACAGGCAGGCAGTCCTGTAACGACACGACCGGTTGTTTTGAGCCCTAGCGCATTGTTCAGCAGTCTGAGGCTATAAGCAGCTTCATTTTAGGTATTACGACTTGTACGTGTGGTTGGAATTGAGTTTCGGGAAGTTCGGAGTTGGTTTGGAAAGAGAATTCTCATTTCGGAGGCTTAAAGTTTAAAGAATGAACTAGGATTGGAATTTTAAGTAAATGACCTTGGAATTGGGATCTGAAGGTTCCAGCAGGTTTGTATGATGATTCTGGACTTGGGTGTATGCCCGGTTCGAGTATTGGATAACCCGAGAGTGTTTTTGCGCCTATTGAGGAAGTTAGCATTTTAGAAGAAATTTCATAAGTTTGGCTTGAAGTGCATTTCAGTGTTATCAATGTCTGTTTGAGATTCCAAGACTGCGAATAGCTTCGTATGGTGATTCAAGAGTTAGGGGCGCGATTGGAAGTGAATTCGGAGGTCCGTAGGTCATTTTGAAGTCATTTGGCTAAAGATAGAAAATGGAAGGTTTTGAGAAGTTTGATCGGAAGTGGACTTTTTGATATCGGGGTCGGAATTCGATTCCGAACGTTGGAGTAGGTCCATAATGTCGAATATGAATATGACTTGTGCGCAAAATTTTAGGTCAATCGGATGTGATTTGATAGGTTTAAGTATTGAAACTAGAAGTTGGAAGTTCTAAAGTTCATAAACCTTGGATTGGGGGTTGATTCATGATTTTAGCTTAGTTTGATGTGATTTGAGGCCTCGAACAAGTCCATAATATGTTTTGGGACTGGTTGGTAGGATTGGTTGGGGTCTCGGGGGCCTCGGGTGGATTTCGGGTGGTTAACGGATTGAAATTTGGAATTTTTGGACAGCTGAAGGATCTGGTTGCTGGTATTTTTGCTTTTGCGGTGGGTTAACCGCAAAAGCAGCCCCACAGAAGCGGAAAGGGAGCCACAAAAGTGATTTTTGGTCAAGGGCTCGAGGGCCGCAGATGCGGTCAAAGTTTCGCAGAAGCGGGAGCGCATCTGCGGAAGACTGGTCGCAGAATCAGAGGAGGGCGACTTGGAGTAGACCACAGATGCGATCAGAGTTCCGCAGAAGCGAGAACACATCTACGGGAGGCTTAGCGCAGAAGGGAGAAAGGGGTGGCCCAGGGAGGACCGCAGATTCGACATTGTAACCGCATCTGCGGAATCGCAGAAGCAGTCCATGAACCGCAGGTGTGGAAATAGCTGAAGGCAGAAGATTGTTTTAAACTCGGGGTTTGGTCATTCTTCTCCCATTTTTCACTTGGCATGAGCGATTTTGGGGAGCTTCAAGAGGGGATTCTCGTCATCAATGACAAGGTAAGATATCCCCAGCTATTATGAGTTAAATACATCAATTATGTATGGATTTAAGCATGAATTGTGTAGAAAAACTTGGGGTTTGAGGGAAAAACCTAGAAATTTTATTCTTGGAATTTAACCACGATATTGAGTAAGGAATTTAGTAAAAATTATATATTTGAGTTCCTAAGGTCATGGGTAATCTTTATATTCGAAAAATTTTGGATTCCGGGTACGTGGGCCCGAGGGTGATTTGGTCAACATTCGATCAGAGTTAGGAATTGCTATAAATTAGACTGTAATGTATATTTGAGCATATATTAATGGATTTGCGTAACTGTTGGCTAGTTTGGGAGCGTGGTGCATCAATTAGAGTCTTCGGAAGGGCGTGGAATACCGGTTATGGATCTTCGGAGCGAGGTGAGTCTCCTTTCTAACCTTTTAAGAGGGAATTGTCCCCGTAGGTGAAATAATTGATTATGTGCTCCTATTTGTGAGGGCTACGTACGCACGAGGTGACGAGAGTCCGTGCGTAGCTACTATAATGCTATTGTCCGGGTAGTTAGGACCCAAAAGCATGTTATACTAGGATTAATTGTGAACTTATTGACGGCTTGGATTGCTTAAATCACCTAGGATTAGTAAATGAATTTAAAAAGGGATTAAACGTTACTTTTCTTGAATTGTTAAATAAGAACTTGTTTTATTTGGATAATGCCCCCCGAAAATTCTTGATTGATTATTTGAGCATGTATTCTATGTATACCTGCGTCGCATGTATGATTCGCGAGCAGGGTATGTTTTTATTCATGTTGACTGCGTCGCAGGATAGTTCGTGAGCGGGGTAATAGATGTATTTATGGTTCGATTGGTTCGACCCTCGGCAGTAGCATGTATTCTATGTATACCTGCGTCGCATGTATGATTCGCGAGCAGGGTATGTTTTTATTCATGTTGACTGCGTCGCAGGATAGTTCACGAGCGGGGTAATAGATGTATCTATGGTTCGATTCGTTCGACCCTCGGCAGTGCACAATTTACTTTTATGTTGGATCGGACCGTACGTCCTACGATGATTATTTGCGCATGCTGGTATTGTTGCCCTGAACGTATTAAAGTTATCATTGGCTCTTCATGGCTTGAAAATATTTGGATAATTGCGAAAAGGAATTTTTTTTGGAAATTTCCTATAAAAGAGTTAATTGTTTACTTGTTTCCTTCTATTTGGACTAAAATCATGTTTATAGAAATCCACAATTTAATGTACCTGACTTCATTATTAGACCACTAGTATGTGTCAAAGTCGACTATCTCGTCTCTACTTCTTCGAGATTAGGCGGGATACTCATTGAGTACACGTTGTTTACGTACTCATACTACACTTCTGTGCATTTTTGTTGCACAGGTATATGTAACCCTAGTGGCCTACTGGGCGTAGCAGCGCGGATGATTTTGGGACTAGGTGAGTTGCATTATTCGAGGCGACCCGCAGCTAGTATAGCCCCTTTCAGCATATTGTATTTATTTCTTGTCCACTGTATTTCGGACGGATGTTGTATTTTATTTCCATATCTATAGATGCTCATGCACTTGTGACATCGGGTCCTAGGAAGATTTTTGTATTATTCATTATTAAGTCTTTTATCGACTTTAGGTTCATTTTTGTAAAATTTTTATTATCTAATATTTAACGTATAAGAAAAATGATTTCCGCAAATACTAAAACTGGAATTTAATTATGCATTCTTGGTTGGCTTGCCTGACAGCGGTGTCCGGCGCCACCATGAACCTTAGTGGATTTTGGGTCGTGACAACATGGTATCAAGGCACTAGGTTCCTAGGGTCTCACGAGTCATGAGTAAGTCTAGTAGAGTCTCGCAGATCGATACGGAGACGTCTGTACTTATCCTCGGGAGGATGCAGGACCGTTAGGAGTACTTCCCTTCTTGATTTCTTATCGTGCGATTTGATTCATGTGGCTCACGCCTTTGTCTCCTTCCTACTCAATCTTATGCGACGCGAAGCGCTTGTTATAAATCGAGAGTTGAAGAATTTTAATAGCACTACGAATGCGGTGTGGGTGTTTTGCCCTGCGGGGTTATTTGAGCTATTATCGCCGCCTTGTGGAAGGATATTCTGTTGATTCAGCTCAGCAGCGGTACTTTTGAGAGCTTTGAGGTTAGGCACAAGTTGTCATGATGCTTATGAACGAATGTTGTGTAGTAGTGATATGATGGTAGGATGATTGCCTACGTTTTGGGGTAGTGAATGACTTGAAGGGAGGTTTACTCAGTGCATAATCAAGAGATTCAGTATTTTATTCCCGGGAAGGGAAAGTCAATCGAACTAAGGATGGTCAGATGTGGGCTGGTGGAAGTAATGAGGCTTGGTATTTGCATGTGTTGTAGAGTTTTCTTCTATGATGGGATGTCGTTGTCCTAATTGAACGTGCTAAGTTTGTCAGTGTTATAACCTTCTACAATTCGCCTTTGGGGCAAGATATTGTGAGATAGAATTGGAGACACAACTGTTAGATATCGCAGGATGCGGTAGTTCAGGATTGAATTGGTATTCCTAATGTTGACGGTTCGATAAAGATGACCTTTGAAAAGGTTTAAGTTAGCAGCAATTGTGGGTTCAGGTGCCACAAAGATAGATTTTGTTTAAGACAGCAAGTGAGAAGCAAAGTATGAGGAAGGACATGTGGGAAGTGTTAGGCGGTAGCTAAAGTTTTCGGAAGGCCGAGTATAAGAGGCCAAAGGTCAAGTAATCGATTAAGGGGATGAGTTATGCCAAAGTAGGAGCGCGGTGGAGTCGCATATGTGCTTTTTAGTGGGATGACCACCTACCTTAAGGAGAGTTTGGAATGATTTGGGATTTTAGTGGCTGGCGATTGAAGCCTACGGAATAAATTAGAAGTATGGGCTATCATGTGGCAGGAGATTTGATATAACGGGACAGAGCTTCTTGAACGAAGAAGGATACAAGATAACTTTGAATTGTAAGAATATTGCCTCACATTTAATTGATGTCCACAAGGGTGAATGGACTTGTGCAGCTGGAGAGTGAGCTCGGACTCAAGATGGGTTATTGATGACGTAGTGATTGTACCCCGTGCAGCAACGTTGAAAGATGCCGGGGAGTGAATTCTACAGGTGGGTTATTCCTATGAGCAGGTTAGCAGTCGCGTGTTTGGCGAGGCTTCTGCGAATAATTTTATTGGTTATACAGCGAAGGGGTCGGTCGTGCGAATGTTGCTAGTGATTCAGGGTATAAAAATTGGGTTTCTACAATAAGATATCGAGAATTTTGGCGACTGATTGCGTAAGGTTATGTTAATAAGAGATAAAGAGGACAGGTGAATTCCAGGTTTGTGGAATGATGGCTTCATGCTAAGTGGGAGAGTCCCACCGCTTATGATTAGGTTGCATGGTAAACTACTTGCGAGATTTTTGGATATTAGCATATTGATGGGCTAATTCAGCTATGGGAAAGGGCCATAAGTGGTAATTTGAGCAAGGAATTATTAAAGGTGGGCTATCGTTGGCCTTATAGGCCCATGTCCAGACTTGGAGGAAGATTCAGGATTTTGTTTTGTATAGTTGCGGGTTCCAAGGGAAGTGTTTCGGCGGGTTCTTTGCCAAGGGGGGTATTCAAGTGATGGGAGACTAATGGAGTTGATTATATTCGGGGCCAGGTCAGAGCGGGTGGCTCTCAACAACGGCCCTAGTGGATTCAAAGAGGTCAAGTGTGGTGCCTAATGATTTCGAGCCTATAGGTACGGTTAAGAACCAAGCTTGGTAGCAGCCTGTAAGAAGAGGCACAGAATGTTCTATGTTGTTTTGACTTGTGATGTGGTGATTGGGAGGTACGAAATGGTTCGTGGGATTTGAGACAGCATGGTCTCGTGATTCAAGGCCACTCGAGATGAGTGTAGATGGAGTATGTTATGTGTTGGATGGAGTTAGTACTATCTCTAAGGCAATCGAGGATAAATTGGAAAAAGGTAGATTAATGGGCCATAGTTGAAATTGGCATATTGGTGTTAGGGATCGGTTTCCTTCAGCGTGATCAAGTGATGCAAGTGATTGTGACGGTATGTATCAGGCTTGTCAGCTGCCGTAATTGATATTATTCAGAAGCATTCTACTGTTAGGGCTTGTTATGTGGAAGAAGATTCCGGAAGGGCTATGGTGGCTTAGACCACTACCAAGGTGTTCGCATATTCTACGGTTATAAGAAATTGCATGTTTACTGCTGTGTTTCTCCTGAAGTGAGTTCAGTGAAAGACTTTTATATGATGAAGTGTTGACCTATTAGTGGTTCCGGAGTTATGATAGGAATCATGTTCTAACATGTGTTGGCATGTTGGGTGTAGTGAGTACTATGGAATTTGGAGTGAGAATCAAGGTTGCAGTTTGGTGTGGACAGGGATGCCGCAAGCTCGGATGAGCAGGAAATGAGTTTTGATGTTTAAAGTAAGTTGGTATTGTCTTCAGCGTCACCTGAGATTGCTGTTTTGTAAAAAAGGCTTGTATCATGGTTAATGAGTCTTGATCGCTTTTCAACGTTAGTGCGGCCGGTGGTTTGGAGGTACGACCTAGTTATTTGTTATGGTAAGTTGTGGAAGTGTGTCCCACAGAAAGATTGTATAAGTGTGACATGTGGTCACTTGATTGATTAAAGATTTAACCCCAGTATGGAGATTTGTGATGATGTCGATAAATTGAGAATATATGCCTAGAGGGCACTCAGTTACTGAATTGTCTGTGGATGAGTACTCCGGTTATGACGGGTGTTCCTGTGTGTTATGAGAAGAGGGAAATTAGTATGGGCCTTCGAAGGGTTATTGCCTTAGTTTGATGCTATCAAGATCGACTTAAGGTCGGTAGATAGATCTAAATGTGGATATAGGCTCTAGGTCATGTTAATTATGTTCATTTTAGCAAAGCGCTCTTTATGGAAGAATGGTCAGGGTGTTATGTGGTCGTTAGCAATTTCATGTAATGATGTATTTCGCCGTGCAAGTTGTGAGACGGCTTGGTGAATTTCTTATATGATGAGGATCCGCGTAAAAATGATGTTATATGAGCAAAATGGCGCTTGAGACTCTTATTGTATATCGCACCTCGGTTATGCTTGAATTTTGTAGCCATAGCGCTATCTGCTCCCTCCGGGATGGTATTATGCACCTAGCGTGCTTGTGACCGAAATTCGGTATTTTACTGTAATGAGCAAATTTAGCTCAACGTGCATCTCCTTATGTGGGATCTACGGGTGGATCAGTGGCATGCCTCCATGGGTATGTTATTTGGATCGGGTTGCGCACTGCAATAGTATGATGCTGAGTACGGTTCCCTATATCTGCCTTTATGCGTTTCGTTTCCTATTTTTAGAGGAAAGCACGTATTAGCTATGAACCCGCGTCGCATGTATGATTCGCGAGCGGGGTGTCTGTTTAGTATGTTGCCCGCATCACAGGTATGATTCGCGAGCGGGTTAATTGGATCTCCTTCCCATAGTTCATTTTTCTTCTTCCTTGTATCGCGTTCGAATCGGTAGCCTATTGGCACATTGTGGCATCATTTGAGACTTTTGATTATGTCCGGGGTGGCATATTGCTTGAGTAGTTCATACTGGGTAAGACGAGATTATTGGTTTTAAGATCCGTGCAATCTGAGTATATGAAGTACATTAAGGAGCTAAGGCCATTATTTGGCCCAGAATGCAGTGATGGTTCTTGACAGGCGTATAGACCTAATGATTTGTTGACTCGGTAGTTGATTATGAATTTATGCATGTCTCTTCCATCGTGGCGGTATTGTAAAGGTTAGAGTAAGACCTGAGTATGTCATGGGGTGCAATGGGAGCATCAGATTAGTAGGATTTTGACTAAGTTGATCAGAGAAAGTTATTGTGGTCCTATGAGTAAAGTGGTGCAAGTTGTGAATTCAGCAAAGTTATGCAGTCACGTCTGGCTACAGCGTGTAATTATTGATACGATGAGCGCATGTTGGAAACAGGCCTAGAATTGAGTTCCGGATGTTGGAATTGGACTTTAAGGCGTATCTGCTTGAATAAGAGAGAATATCTTCAAAATTGATCGAGCTAATGTGCTCAACTGAGTTGTGGTAGCACGGGAAGGTGCATGAGAAGTTAAACAGCGATTTCAGACCACTCCAGTGTAGTTCTCAGCACATTCGAGGACGAACGTATGTTTAAGTGGGAGAGAATATAACGACCCGACCGGTCATTTTGAGCCCTAGCGCGTCGTTCAACAGTTTGAGGCTATGAGCAGATTTATTTCAGGTATTACGACTTGTACGCGTGGTCGGAATTGAGTTTCGGAAAGTTCGAAGTTGATTTGGAAAGAGAATCCTAATTTCGGAGGCTTAAAGTTGAAAGAATGAACTACAATTGGAATTTTAAGTAAAAACCCTTGGAATTGGGATCTGAAGGTTCCAGCAGGTTCGTATGATGATTCTGTACTTTGGCGTATGCTCGGTTCGGGTATTGGATAACCCGAGAGTGTTTTGGCGCCTATTGAGGAAGTTAGCATTTTAGAAGAAATTTCATAAGTTTGACTTGAAGTGCATTTCAGTGCTATCGATGTCCGTTTGAGATTCCGAGACAGTGAATAGCTCTGTATGGTGATTCTGGAGTTGGGGGCGCGATCGGAAGTGAATTCAGGGGTCCGTAGGTCATTTTGAAGTCATTTGGCTAAAGATAGAAAATTGAAGGTTTTGAGAAGTTTAACCGGAAGTGGTATTTATTATATCTGGGTCGGAATCCGATTCCGAAAGTTGGAGTAGGTCTGTAATGTCGAATATGACTTGTGCACAAAATTTGAGGTCAATCGGACGTGATTTGATAGGTTTAAGCATCGAAAGTAGAAGTAGGAAGTTCTAAAGTTCATAAAGCTTGTATTGGGGGTTGATTCATGATTTTAGCGTAGTTTGATGTTATTGAGGCCTCGAGCAAGTCCGTAATATTTTTTGGGACTGGTTGGTAGGATTTTTTGGGGTCCCGGGGGCCTCGGGTGGATTTCGGGTGGTTAACCGATATAAATTTGGATTTTTTGGACAGCTGAAGGATCTGGTTGCTGGTATTTTCGATTCTGCGGTGGGTTAACCGTAGAAGCGGAAAGGGAGCCACACAAGAGATTTTTGGTCAAGGGCTCGAAGACCATAGATGCGGTCAAAGTTTCACAAAAGCGGGAGCGCATCTGCGGAAGACTGGTCGCAGAAGCGGAGGAGGGCGACTTGGAGTGGATCGAAGATGTGGTCAGAGTTCCGCAGAAGCGAGGAAGGGGTGGCCCAGGGAGGTCCGCAGATGCGGCATTGTAAACGCACCTGCGGAACCGCAAAAGCGGTCCATGAACCGCAGGTGCGGAAATAGCTGGAGGCAGAAGGTTGTTTTAAACTCGAGGTTTGGTCATTCTTCTCCCATTTTTCACTTGGCATGGGCGATTTTGGGGAGCTTCAAGAGGGGATTCTCGTCATCAACCACAAGGTAAGATATCCCCACCTATTATGAGTTAAATACATCAATTATGTATGGATTTAAGCATGAATTGTGTAGAAAAACTTGGGGTTTTAGGGAAAAACCTAGAAATTTTATTCTTGGAATTTAACCACGATATTGAGTATGGATTTTAGTGAAAATTATATATTTGAGTTCCTAAGGTCATGGGTAATCTTTATCTTCGAAAAATTTCGGATTCCGGGCACGTGGGCCCGAGGGCGTTTCGGTCAACTTTTTGATCGGAGTTAGGAATTGCTATAAATTAGATTTTAATGAATATTTGAGCATATGTTAATGGATTTGCGTAACCGTTGGCTAGTTTGGGAGCGTGGTGCATCAATTAGAGTCTTCAGAAGGGCGTGGAATGTCGGTTATGGATCTTCGGAGCGAGGTGAGTCTCCTTTCTAACCTTGTACGAGGGAATTGTCCCCGTAGGTGAAATAATTAATTATGTGCTCCTATTTGTGAGGGCTACGTACGCACGAGGTGACGAGAGTCCGTGCGTAGCTACTATAATGGTATTGTCCGGGTAGTTAGGACCCAACAACATTCTATACTTGGATTAATTGGGAACTTATTGACGACTTGGATTGCTTAAATCACCTTGGATTAGTAAATGATTTTAAAAAGGGATTAAATGTTAGTTTTCTTGAATTGTTAAAAGAGAACTTGTTTTATTTGTATAATGCCCCCTGAAAATTCTTGATTGATTATTTGAGCATGTATTCTATGTGTACCTGCGTCGGATGTATGATTTGCGAGCAGGGTATGTGTTTATTTATGTTAACCGCATCGCAGGATAGTCCGCGAGTGGGGTAATAGATGCATCTATGGTTCGAGCCGTTCGACCCTCGGCAGTGCACAATTTACTTTTATGTTGGATCGGGCCGTACGTCCCACTGTAATTTATTTGCGCATGCTGGTATTGTTGCCTTGAACGTATTAAAGTTATCATTGCCTCTTCATGGCTTGAAAATATTTGGATAATTGCGAAAAGGAATTTTTTTTGGAAATTTCCTATAAAAGAATTAATTGTTTACTTGTTTCCTTCTATTTGGACTAAAATCATGTTTATAGAAATCCACAATTTAATGTATTACTGACTTCATTATTAGACCACTAATATGTGTCAAAGTCGACTATCTCGTCTCTACTTCTTCGAGATTAGGCGAGATACTCATTGAGTACACATTGTTTACGTACTCATACTACACTTCTGTGCATTTTTTTCGCACAAGTATATGTAACCCTAGTGGCCTACTGGGCGTAGCAGCGCGGATGATTTTGGGACTAGGTGAGTTGCATTATTCGAGGCGACCCGCAGCTAGTATAGCGCCTTTCGGCATATTGTATTTATTTCTTGTCCATTGTATTTTGGACGGATGTTGTATTTTATTTCCTTATCTATAGATGCTCATGCACTTATGACACCGGGTTCTGGGAGGATTTTTAGATTATTCAGTATTATGTCTTTTATCGACTTTATGTTAATTTTTGTAAAAATTTTATTATCTAATATTTAACGTATAAGAAAAATGATTTCCGCAAATACTAAAACTGGAATATAATTATGCATTCTTGGTTGGCTTGCCTGACAGCGGTGTCCGGTGCCACCACGACCCTTAGTGGATTTTGGGTCGTGAGAAGTCCGAGCGTACTATTCGGATTTTGGAGGATATGCTCTGAGCTTGTGTCATTGACTTTGGAGGCTCGTGGGATCAGTTTTTGCCTTTAGCGGAGTTTGGCTACAACTACAGCTACCAGTCGAGCATCCAGATGTCTCCTTATGAGGCTTTATATGGTAGGCGACATTGGTCGCCGGTTGGATGGTTTGAGCCAGGAGAGGCTCGGGTGTTGGCTACAAATCTAGTACAGGATGCCTTGGACAAGGCCGGGATCATTCAGGATAGGCTTAGTACAGCTCAGTCCAGGCAAAAGAGTTATGCCGATCATAATTTTTGTGATGTGGCATTCATTATCGGCGAGCGGGTGCTGCTTCGAGTGTCACCGATGAAGGGCGTGATGAGATTTGGAAAGAAGGGCAAGCATAGCCCTAGGTTCATTGGCCCGTTTGAGATTCTTGATCGAGTGGGAGAGGTGGCTTACAGACTTGCATTGCCACCGAGCTTATCAGCCATGCATCTACTGTTTCATGTGTCCATGCTTCGAAAGTATCACGGCGATCTATCCCACGTGTTTGACTTTAGCACTGTCCAGTTGGACAAGGACTTGTCCTACGAGGAGGGGCCAGTAGCTATTTTAGACTGGCAGGTTCGTCAGTTGAGATCGAAGAGTTTCCCTTCTATTCATGTTCAGTGGAAAGGTCAGCCTGCTGAGGCATCGACCTGGGAGTCCGAGTACGACATGCGGAGCCGTTATCCCCATCTTTTCTCTGACTCGGGTACTTCCTTCTTATGTCTGTTCGAGGACGAACGATTGTTTTAGAGGTAAAGAAAGTCAAGACCCGAAAGGTCATCACTTGTTTTAGAAATAAATTTTTTGTTCCGAGGCCTAAAAACCACATATTTGTCTCGCCTCGATTGGCGTTCACAGTCCGGGCGTGTATCCGAAAAGTCAATATGTGAAAATGTGTGAAAATTGGTAAATTTTGTTTTTAAAATGAATTTGAGTTGATCTCGGTTAACATTTTGGGTAAACGGACCTGGACCCGTGATTCAACGGTCCCGGAGGGTCCGTAGGTAAATATTGGACTTAGGCATATTCCCGGAATCTAATTCCGAGGTCCCAAACCCGAGGAATGAATTTTTAAAGAAATTATTTTCTGGAATATATATGAGTTTTTTGGAAATTTAAATGTTTTTGAAATTGATGGTATCGGGCCTGTATCTTGGTTCCGGAACCCGGTACAGGTCTTATATGGCGTTTAGATTGAGTCTGTAAAATTTGGTAAGAAAGGACTTGAAATGACGTGAATCGGACCCTCGGTTGTGAAATTTGAAACTTAAGTGTTCTTGAGATTTTTCTTTTGATTTTGATGCTAAATTCGTTGTTAAAGGTGTTAGTTTGGCGATTTGATCACACGAATAAGTCCATATGATGTTTTTGGGTTAGTATGCACGTTTAGTTTGGAGCCCCGAGAGCTCGGGTGAGTTTCAGATAGGTTTCGGGATGTTTTTAAACTTAGAAAGTTGCAGCTTTTTGTTTCTGGTATTCAAGACTTTTGTTCTTTGTGTTCGCGGAAGCACTCTCACAAACGCGAAAGGTAAGTAAGGCTAAAGGAATTTTCCTTCTACTCGAACAAAGCTTGGGATGCGAACACGAAGCTGTGGGGAGAGTACCCTTCTCGAACGCGTTTAGGCACTCGCGATCGCATAGGGTTATTGGCCTGGGGGAGGGATTTCACATTTGTTCTACGCGAACGCGAAGGCTGTAGGAGCTGAAGTTCAGCGAACGCGAGCTGTTGAACACGAACATGATGGTTAGCTAGGCCTGAACCATCGCGAACGCGATAGGCCCATCGCTAACGCAATGAAGGCCTGCCCAGTCATTTTAAAATAGTAGCAAAAATGGACAGAACCCATTTACTTCATATTTTCGAAATTGGGAGCATTGAGGCGATTTTCAAAGAACAAGTTCTTCCCCAAAGCATTGGTATATGATTCTAAACATTTTTCTTTTGATTTCCCATTGTATTTTATCAATTTTCATCCTAAAATGTAGGGTTTTTATGGTCCATAAGAAATAAGAGTACTTGGTGACCTAGATGATGGTCAGGGTCTTTCCTTACCTTGCCCGAGCATTAGAAATTAGGACTTTGGGTACAGTTAGGGATTTTTAATTAATTGTGATTTAGACCTCATTTTGGGGTCGGATTTCGAAACTAATTGCATATTCGGGGTCGTGGGTGAATGGGTGATCGGGTTTTGGTCCGAACCTTGAGTTTCGACCAAGCGGGTTCGGGGTCGATTTTTGACTTTTTTGGGAAAATAATAGAAAACCTATAATTAAGCATTGGGTATGAATTATTTAGCATTTATTGATGTTGTTAAATTAACTTGGACTAGATGCAAGTAATTTGGAGGCAAATTCTAAAGGAAAGGCAGTGTTTGAGGCTTGAGTTGGTCGTGGAAGTTTGAGGTAAGTGTTTGGTCTAACTTTAGCTTGAGGGATTAGGAGTTATGTCTTATTTTCTATGAGTTAACTGTGGAGTACGACGTATAGGCATGGTGACGAGTATCTATACATCGGTGTCAAGCATGCCCGTGAGTCGTGTATTATAATTGTTATGACTCCATTTTGGTCTATTCGTGCTTCATATGAGGATTATCATTATTGTTCCCTTTTCGGGCTATTGTTGTTATATTATTGTTCCCTTGCCGCGATGTTGTTGTTATATTATTGTTCCCTTGCTGGGATTCTTTTATGATTGGTGTTGATATATGAAATGGGAGCGGGTTGCACGCCTGCAATGGTACTATATGAAAAAGGAGCAGGTTGCACGCCTGCAACGGTACTATATGAAATGGGAGCGGGTTGCACGCCTGCAATGGTACTATATGAAATGGGAGCGGGTTGTATGCCTGCAACGGTATTATATGAAATGGGAGCGAGTTGCACGAGGGTTGCACGAGGGTTGCACGCCTGCAACAGTATTACATGTGCACTTATTTCTTATTTCTTTATCTTTTGCTAGTAATTGAATTATGGTGTTCTTTGCATTTCTCTATTGGTTTCTGATGTTGCCTGATATACCCCATAGCATATTTCCCCCTCCTATCTTTAACTGTAAATATTTGTTGTTATTTTTTCTCTGTATATACTTAACTACACAGGTTTATTTGGTAGTCTGGTCCTAGCCTCGTCAATACTTCGCCAAGGTTAGGCTAAGCACTTACCAGCATATGGGGTCGGTTGTGCTAATACTACAATCTGCACTGTGTGCAGATGCTGATACCGGAGCATTTGGACCGCAGTGAAGGTGTTTTCCTTAGTCCATTCAGGCGACCCAAGGTAGTCCTGTAGACGTCTGCGGGCCTTGGCATCTCCTCCTATCATTTCTCTTTCTGTTTTTACTTATTTAGAGACAGATTTGTGTATTTCTATTCAGACCTTATTTGTAGTATTCTTAGATAGTCCGTGACTTGTGAAACCAAATTCTGGGTAGTGTTGTACTTCAGACTATGTAACAATGTTTGGTTAAACTATTAAGTTTTCATCTTCCGCATTTCTGGTAATTAATTTATTTCGTTCTTTAATCACTTATTATTTTGAATTGTTGAACATGCTTAATAAAAAGGGTAATGAATTTATAATACTCGGCTTTCCTAGCTTTCACGAGTAGGCGCCATCACGATTCCCGAGGGTGGAAAATCCGGGTCATGACAAGATTGCTTTGGAAGAATGATTCTCAGCTAGAAGCTTTACATTTTACAGGTTTAACCAAGGTTTGACTTTGTAGTATTTGACCTCGTATTGGATGTTTGATGGTTCCTTTAGCTCCAACGGGTGATATTGGACTTAAGAGCGCGTCCGGATCGTGATTTGGAGGTCCGTGGTAGAATTTGGCTTGAAATGGTGAAAGTTGGAATTTCGGAAAGTTTGACCAGGAGTGGACTTTTTGATATCGGAGTCGGATTTCGATTCCAGAAGTTGGATCGGGTCCGTAATGTCTAATGTGACCGGTGTGCAAAATTTGTGGTCAATCAGACGTGATTTGATAAGCTTCGGCATCGTTGTGGAATTTGAAGTTTCAAAGTTCAATGATTTTGAATTGAGGTGTGATTCATCGTTTCGATGTTGTTATGTGTGTTTTGAGGCCTTGAGTAGATTCCTCTGATGTTATGGGACTTTTTGGTTGTTTGGTCGGGGTCCCGAGTGGCTCAAGTGAGTTTCGGACAAGGTTCAGATCATCTTCATTTCATGTTGCATTGCAGAAGAATGCACGCAGATGCGGATAGTTGATCGCAGAAGCAAAGTTTGGGCTGGTGAACTGGAGTTGCCGGAGCGAAGATTCTCCTGCACCTGCTCGGTCGCAAAAGCGGGATTTTTGGCGCAGAAGCGGGTGTTACACAGGTGCCGTGGGCTTTTCCGCACCTGTGGTTGCGTAGATGCGTGATATGGATCGCATAAATGGGGGCCTAGTTTTAGTGTTTTATCACAGAAGCGGAGTTTAGGTCGCTTCTGCAACACCGCAGATGCAGTTATGTGTCCGCTGAAGCGGAAGTGCTAGGCAGAATAATAAATACAAGGGTTCATGATTTTGACTTCATTTTAACATTTCTAAGCTCGGATTAAGGCAATTTTTGGAGCAATTTGCACCATATGAATTGGGGTAAGTGTTCTACACTCGTTCTTGGCCATATTTCATGAATCTATCTTCGATTTTAGCTTTTGGCTGGTTAATTGAAGGAGGAAATTGGGGGTTTTGGCATAAAGTTTCATAATATAAATTTTTGAGTTTTGAACAATGATTTGGATTCGAATTTGAGTGAAACTAGTAGTGTTGGACTCGTAATTGAATGGGTTATCGGATTTTGTAAATTTTAAGGCGTGGGCCCGGGTGTGATATTCGACCGAATTTGGGATTTGATGTATAATTTGATCTTTATCAATTGTACTTACTTCTACGGATTTATCTGATGTGTTTGAGTTATTTTTGGATAGTTTTGAGCCGTTCGGAGGTCGCTACATGCGTGATGGCACTCTTGTAGCATCGCTTGGCTTGCTCGGTGTCAGAATCGGCTTGTTTAAGATAAGTAACTCTTCTAAACTTAGTACTAAGGGTATAAAATCCCAAGTTACGTGCTATGTAATTGATGTTGAGGTGAGGCACATGCTCGGTGAGGGGCGTATGGGCGTACACCTTGTGAACTGTGACTCTGTTTTTCCAAGGCGCTGAATAGCGGCCCTATTTTCTTGATATCTGTGTTTTCACCAGAGATAAAGTAAATGATTTGTACATCATGCTAGATATCATGTCTAGGCTTTATGCTGATATTGTAGGAGCCCATAGTAGTCGTTTCTTGCTTTTATCTCGTTGATTTTGTTGACATTTCGTACTCAGTCACAATCATGCTTTCATATCATATATCAGTCACATTCATACATTTATATCATATCTCAGTCTCAGTTGTTACTTTTTGATACATTATATTATTGTTCTAGGTCGGTTTTTACGGCATTGTGAGCCCGTGGGTGAGACTAGAGAGATTGATAATTGAGTGAGGCTGACAGCCTGATTATGAGTGACAGTTATAGGAATGGGTTGCATGTCGTAGCGGTTATACTGATCTATTCCATGATTGGCCTGTTATAGCACTTGAGCTGAAGGAGCCCCTCCAGAGTCTGCACACCCCTAGTGAGCGGGGTTAATTATATTCAGGGAAGGATCTTCCCTTGGTATGGAGATGGATCTTCTCCATTAGGTTGGATTGGCCTGTTTCCTAGGAACTGAAGGCTGATGGTCAGTGATGTATTGTCACAACCCAAATTCCCAACCTTAGGGCCGTAATGGCGCCTAATACCACACTTGTTAGGCAAGCCAATATTAGAAATTGATTAGCCATTTCCCATTGAATAATTATTAAAACACAACATGACAATTTAAAAATAATTAAATCTGATATTTTCCATAAATAACTTTATGAATAAAATAATAAACGAATAAATAAACCAAGCCACGAACTAAATATATAACTATAAGACTACCCCAGGGTCTGGTGTCATAATTCACAAACTTCTAAGAATACTACATATAATGGGCTGAAAGAAATAATGTATCTGTTTTGAGTAAAATAAACAATCTCTATAAAACTAAGAGAAGACTCCAGGAATTCTGCGGACGCTAGCAGATCTATCTCGTGTCTCCGAGTGATGAATGACAGCTTCTAAAGTCCCTAATGATGGATGGTACCTGGATCTGCACAAATGAGTGCAGAGTGTAGTATCAGTATAATCGACCCTATGTACTGAGTAAGTGCCGAGCCTAACCTCGATGAAGTAGTGGCGAGGCTACGGCGGGGCAATTATCATATAACCTGTGACAATATATAAATAATAAAGAAATAAGAAATTCTAAACTAAACAAAAATAATAAACTATAGCAATAAATGAAATAACTCAGCCACCTCTTGCCAGGTCTCAGCTATAACCAAATTCTCACATAAGCTTCCACATTTCAAATTTCGCTTTCAAAGTAATCGTAGGTGTCAAATATGAGATAAAGAGTAAAATAGAGAGATTTTCGTTCCTTGTATTTAAAAATCAATAAATCATAAATATTCTCCCTTATCGTTCATTGTTGCGGCGTGCAACCCGCTCCAACCTGTCTACCCTTTTTTCCTCTTCCCTATATATAAATATCACCCTTATTTCTCCTGTTGCGGTGTGCAACCCAATCCCATCTGTCCACCCTTATCACTCCTTGTTGCGGCGTGACCCGCTCCCAACAAACAATCATATCACTTTTATTTATAAAGATTTCACAAATTTCAAATCAATGCCTTTCACAATATTTTTGCCTCAACCATTGTAAACAGTAAACCGTACCACTCATAACTTCATCATTTATCATTTCACAAATAAACCAACTGTAATATATATTAAAACACCGTCAACTAGCTCACCCTTTTATGTATCACAATGAAGCCAAAGGAACAACCAACATTTCCAAAATACTTGAAACAATACTTAACAGCAATTTAACGAAACCAAGTAAGCATGTAGACATCAATGATCATAAAACAATTAAGCCAGGGATCAATTAAATTGGAAATGAGAAAGGGATCATGTTTAACAGATAATTTGGTGGTGCATAGATACTCGTCACCTCACCTATACACCACGCACATGCAAATTCACATAGCAATTAGGTTGGGGATTCATATTCCCTCAAGGCCAAGCACTTACCTCAAATTTGCAGGCTTCTGACTGATTAATTATAGCTTTTGCTTTTGAATTCACCTCCAATACACTTGAATCTAATCATAATTAACTTAATATCATTAATTAATACTAAAGGAATTAACTTTTCTAAAAAATTATGCTTTTCGTACGTTTTCTAAAAAAAAGTTAAAAATTAACCTCGGGCCGCTTGATCCAAACTCAGGGTTTGGACCAAATTCCGTCTACCTGTTCACCCCCGAGCCCGAGTATGCAATTAGTTTCGAAATTTGACCCTAATTCGAGGTCAAAATTTGATTTTTACAAAATTCTTTAATTCTACCCAAACCCCCAATTTTTGCCATGAAAATTCTTGATTTTTGATTGAAAAGTAATGAAACAATATTGGGTAATTGAAACAGAAGAGTTTAGAATTGTTTATCAACACTTTGGGGATGAACCTGTGTGAAGAAAATTGCCTCTAGGCCTTTTTTGTTCGAAAATATGAAAACATGGCTGCTGCCCGAGCTGGATTCTGTGATTTTTTTTTTGAAGAAGAAAAAGCATGGAGCACCAGAAACTATTATGACAGTAGATTTTTTTTTACAGCACTTTTTTTTAGAACTATTTTTTACAAGTTAAAAATATCCCGAAAGTCACCCGAGCCCTCGGGGCTCTAAACCAAATTGCACGAGTTTAAAAACATCATACAGACTTGCTCGTGCTATCAAATCACAAAAATAACACCTAAAACTATGTATTTAACCTTAAAACTCATGATTTTTCTCAAGAACACTTCGATTTTACTATTTCTCAATGTGACGTCCGAATCACGTCAAATCAACTCCCATTCTAACAAAATTTCATAGATAGGACTTAAACATTATAACAAACCTGTACCGCACTCCGGAACCAGAATACGGGCCCGATACCAACGGTTTCAAACATTAGTTCATTTCTTTATTTCATTAAAAATCTAGCAAAATAATTTTCTTCAAAACTTGATTTTTAAAGCTAGGGACCTTGGAAATCAATTACGGACATACGCCCAAGTTCAACATTTCACGGTGGACCTCCCGGGATCGTCGGAACACGAATTTGGGTCTCTTTACTCAAAATGTTGAACAAATTCAATCAAAATCAACAATTTAACTCGAAAAATTATTATTTCTTATATTTTCACATAAAAGCTTTCCGGTTTTACACCCGGACTGCGTACACAAATCGAGATAATTAAAATTAATCTTTTTAAGGCTAATGAGCCCGTAATTGTGTCTTAAATCATAAGATGACCCTTTGGATCATCACAATCTCCACCTCTAAAATAAACGTTCGTCCTCGAACTGACATAGAAAAGTACCTAAACTGGCGAACAAGTGTGGATATCTACTCCGCATGTCCGACTCGAACTCCCAAGTAGCTGCCTCAACGGGCTAACCTTTCCACTACACTCTGTGACGACCCAAAGGGTTCATCGCCTGTTTTCCTTCCCATTCTGTGCTTCCGAGTCCTCGAAAACCTCATTTAGAGTCACCTCGATTTGCGTGCATAGTCCGGGCACGTAATAGGAAAGTTTAAATATGAAATTTTATGAAAAATACTAAGTTTTGATATTAAAATAAATAAATTTGACTTTGGTCAACTTTTGGGTAAACGGACCCGGTCCCGTGATTTGACGGTCCCGGAGGATCCGTAGAAAAATATGGGACCTGGGCGTATGCTTGGAATCGAATTCCAAAGTCCCTAGCTCGAGAATTGAATTTTTGACGAAAATTGTTAAACTGAAATTTAAAGGAATTAAAGAAATTGATTAATATTTGAACTCGTTGGTATCGGATCCGTACTTTGGTTCCGAATTCCGGTACAAGTTTATTATAATGTTTAAGTAAAATACTAAGCTAGTAGAATAAATTATTAGAATATATATGATTGTGTACCAGTTAATTACTAGCGGGCCACATTTATACTATATGTAATTGTTGGTAATTAATAACTTGATTGGGTCGTTTAAACAAAAGAAATGGGCCAGGCCTATTCTCCTTTGCTGCCAGGTTGCAAGTCACGTGTGGTAAGTAAATAAGTGAAGCTGATTAATTCTAACTTCTAAGCTAGAAACAAAACCTAGAATAGCATATAGGTGTTGGCGTTGTGACAGAGTGTCACGACCCAATTCCCACACTCGGTCGTGATGGTGTCTCTCGTGAAGACAAGGCCATCCAACAGAACAACAATGCCTCTTTTAATAGTTACTTAGCATGAATAAGTCTGAATCATAGATAATGAAATCATATTGCGGAATAAAACGTGATAAAATAGGGAACCCATCCCGATTCAGCCCGAAATCGGGGTGTCACAAGTCACGAGCATCTATAAGAATGAAATCCACACATTACAATCTAGAAATACATTGAGTAACAATAATGAATAACATAAAAGGACTGTGGTGTTGCGAACGCTGGCAGTCACCTTGCTAAAACCTCTACAAGTCTGCCTCCACGCGGCCAATACCCGCTACCAGGTTAATGAATAACTACAACTGCACGCGAGGTGCAGGGAGTAAAGTGAGTACTCCAACTCAGTGAGTAATAAAGATAAATAATAACTGAGCAGCAAGAAACCACGTAAAGCAAGTCATTATGCTATATAGAACATTGTAACCTTTTGAAAAAACAGTGAAACCGTGAAATCTTTGGAAATATCTGGACTCAGTTTTAAACCTCTTTTGAAAACTTCTTTTTCCAACAGTTAAGCAAATGAATGCGAAACAGATAGTGCAAGTCAGAACATAAGTCATCCCCTCGGGCACAACACTCCATTAACAAATAACACTAGGGTATCAGGTAAACAGTACAAGGAGTAGCATGGATGCCAATGAAATGCGAGTGCTGGAATGTCATGACAGATAATACAAATAGGAACAAATGCATGAGTGCAATGCAATGCATATGACGGTACACTCCAGTACCCACTGCGGCGTGAAGCCCGAGCCATCCATATATTTAACGTCGACGGCGCTCACTATGGGTGTGTACAGACAACAGAGGGGTTCCTACGACCCAAGCGCTATAACATCATAAGGCCTGAAAGCCTACTCACCTCTGCCGCGCTCACTCGAATGGGCTCAGACTCCGAAGGGGCTCCTACAGTCCAAGCGCAATATCAAGCCATCTCGTGGCATCAAATCTAGTCCCTCGGCCTCATATCAATATAATACCGCTGCGGCGTGCAGCCCGAGCCATCCATATATCCAGAAATCACTATAACACTGCTGCGGTGCACAGCCCGATCCATGCTCAGTCCAGAAATGCACATAAGCCGCTTGGGCAATATTAAAATAATAGTTCTCATCTCAAAACGTCAATAAAATATTGTTTTAGTTTTCAAATCTTAGAAAAATGGCTGAGTTTGCAAAACAGTATTAAAACCTTGGACCGAGATCAAATAATATGCAAAGTGATGCGAAAACAGTGATATCAATCCCTGAAGGATTCACATAGTTGGCACGAAGCCCAAACATGGCAATCAGCGCAAATTATGATGATAACAAGTAGTTTCAGTCAAATACGTAGTAATTTCATCAATCGGGACGGACCAAGTCACAATCCCCAACAGTGCTCTACCCCACGCTCGCTATCCGGCGTGCAAGTCACCTCAATACAGCACTATGATGTGCAAATCCGGGGTTTCAGACCCTCAGGATATCATTTACAATCATTACTCACCTCGAACCGGTGAAATTCCTCACTCGCAACGCCTTTTCCCCTCAAATCGGCCTCCACGCGCGTCGAATCTAACCAAAATTAGAGCGAATACATTACAATATGCCAAGGGAACAATACCCAATCGAAAACAATCGAAATATAACAAATATCTCAAAACTAGCAAAACTCGAGCCCCGGGCCCACTTCTCGAAAAATTATAAAACTTACATTACCGGATTCCTCGTCTCGCCACGAGTTCATACATACCAAGAACTCCCAAATCTGAGCTCAAATGACCTATCAAATTCCAATTTGAAATATCAAAAACTCAAGCCCTAGCTTCACCCTCTTTTGATGAATTTCAACCCATTTTCATGTTAAATCCAACATAATTTCATGTATTTAGGTCAAGAGACTTACCTCCAATCACACCTAGTTGAAATCCCCCTTCAAATCCGTCCAATAGCTCTCAAGCTCGTTTAAATATGGTGGAAATAACATAACCCTCGCGAAGCAAAAATAAATATAAAACTCCTACTGGCTTCAGGGATTTCCGCTTCTGCGGTCCCCACACCCCCTTCCGCGTGACCGCTTCTGCAGTTTTTGTCTGCTTACACGGAATTTCATTAAATCACCAAGGCCGCTTCTGCGACACAATTTCCCGCTTCTGCGAAATCTCACCTCCACGCCCAAACTGCTTCTACGACTTCGTGTCCGCTTCTGCGGACTCGCTTAGGCGAAAATACTTTCGCTTCTGCGGAACTTCCCAACTCAGCCTTAAACTGCTTATGCGACCAATCCCTTGCTTTTGCGGAACCGCTTCTGCGGTCCATTTCCGCAGAAGCGAGCATACCAGATACCAGCAAACATCTGCCACCCTCTCAACTTGAATTTCATCCTGTTAGCCATCCGAAATCACCCCGAGGCCCCCGCGACCTCAACCAAAGGCACCAATACATCCTAAAACATTATTCAAACTTGTTCCAATCATCAAAACACCTCAACTAACACCGAAATCATCGAATTACACCGGATTCAAGCCTAAGTTTTCTTAAAACTTCTGAAATGCGCATTCGATCAAAAACCCGACCAAGATACCTCCGAATGATCTGAAATTTTGCACACATATCCAAAATCACCTAACGAAGCTACAGCAACTCTCGGATTTCCATTCCGACCCTCGGATCAAAATCACACCTATCAACCGGAATTCGCCAAAATACTAACTTCGCCAATTCAAGCCTAATTCTATACCGGACCTCCAAAATCGATTCCGATCACGCTCCTAAGTCACAAATCATCCCCCTAAGCTATCCGAAATACCAGAAATCACATCCGAGCCCTATAACCCATAAGTCAATGTCCGATTGACTTTTTCGACTTAAGCCTTCCTTAAAGAGACTAAGTGTCTCATTTCTTATCAAAACCAATCCAAATCAACTCTAACACACCACATACCGATAACAAAACATGAAGAAGCATAAAATGGGGGAAACGGAGCGGTAACTCATGAGAAGACGGGTCGGGTCGTCACACAGAGGCGACGACTATCAGGCCTGATATAGCTATTGAATGTGTAAAATTTTGTAGAAGCAATCCAAGTAATCAGGTACACATATCTTTCCATTACTTACGGTGGTGTAGTTAATTAAATGAATTGGAATTTATGCCTTTTCAATAGCTAGGCAATAATTGGGTTCCTAATGATGAAGTAGTAATTTAAAGCTTGTAAAGAATTGATATAAGGTTAGAATGCAAAAAACGAGGTTTCAGTTTATGTTGCGCCACCAATTACAAATCTCCAATATTAAGTATACTGGATATAGAATTAATCATGGCTAATGATTGGGTAATTATTATTGAATGTGAAATAGTATAATGAAATAATGTAGTCAATTTTGTAGTATGAGAAGTCATTTTTTTGAGCTGTTGGGTTACACGTGAGTCTACAGTTCGGCAACTCTGTTTTTCACTATTGAATCTGCCGCATTTGATATTTGGGTTTTAATTATTTTTTTTAAAACATAAGAAAAATTATAATTTTCAGTAAAGTTAGTTCCTTTAGCATTAATTAATGATATTAAGCTAATTATGATTAGATTCGAGCGGGTAGAGCAAGATTCTAATGGGAAAAGCTATAATCGAGCAGTGAGTGGCCTGCGAATTTGAGGTAAGTGTTCGGTTTAACCCTAGCTTGAGGGAATAGGATTTGAGTATTATTTGATACTTGCTAATTGTTGAGTACGATGTATAGGCATGGTGACGAGTATCTATACATTGGTGTCTAGCATGACCGTGAGTCCTTATTTCGCAAATAGTTGGGATTATTGTTATATTTTTCATGCTTAATTGATGACTTCTATATTTTGTAAAGATCTTGTGAAAGGAAATTGTGAACTTTAAACTTCGTGGAGCGTTGGCTTGAGTTAAAATGCAAATTGTGAAGGTATATGACATAAGTAAATCCTTGGAGCATTGGCTCAAGTGGTAATGTGAACTATGAGATGAAAGTGAAAGAAAGAGAAAGAGTTAATGATTTATTCCCTTGCCGGGACGTAGTTGATTATTGATGTTGTGCCCTTGCCGGGTTTTTAATTGTTTGTTTGTATTCCCTTGCCAGGATTTCCATTATTGTTTTTATTATCTCCCTTGCCCTTGTTTGTGATTGTTGATTGCGTAAGGAAGAGAGTTAAAGCATGAAGGGTGATGCCGTGCATTGTTTGCTTCTTGTGAGGAAAGAGTGTAAAGCACGAAGGGTGATGTCGTGCATTGTTTGTTTATTGTGAGGAAAAGAGAGTAAAACACGAAGGGTGATGCCATGCCGCACGATGTGCCACTCCGTGCCAATTCTATTGATTACATGTGAGGTATGAGAGTAAAAGCATGAAGGGTGATACCGTGCACGTTGATATACTATTGTTTGGGTGAGGATGAGAGTAAAAGCACGAAGGGTGATGTCGTGCACTTGTTGATCTCTGTTTCTTGTTGTTGTATGAGTTGTGCTTTTCCTTTGTATCAGTCAGTTTATACTTGAAAGTGTTATCTCCCCACAGCATGTTCCCCTCCCATATTATTTACTTGTCTTGTATTTCGATTCCGCTGTATATATATAATTGCACAGGTTTATATGGTAGTCTAGTCTAGCCTCATCACTACTTCGCCGAGGTTAGGCTAGACACTTACCAGCATATGGGCTCGGTTGTGTTGATACTACACTCTGTGCTATTTTGCACTGATCCAGGTTTCGGACAGCAGTAGCAGCAGCATTAGTGTGGGAGTAGGCCTTCAGTCCAGCAAGACCCGAGGTAGCCTTGCAGGCGTCCGCATGCCCAAAGTCTCCCTTATCTTCTCTTTTAGTCTGTTATCTCATTGTGTCGAGACAAACAGTTTGTGTTTCTTTCAGACGTTGTATTTAGTATTCTTAGCAGTTCGTGAGTACAGTGACACCAGTCTTGGGTAGAGAATTTCGTTAAACTTTCCGCATTTCTATTCAGTTTTATATAATGCTAAGACTTCCTCTTATTATTGAATTTCGTTGCTTTTATATTTTGCCGTTAATTGTTAAAATGTGTTAGATCATCAACGGAAAGGTAATTAAAATTAGCTTTCCTAGCTCTCATTAGTAGGCGCCATCATGACTCCCGAGAGTGGGAAATCTGGGTCATGACACACTCGAAGTGAAGGAAAACTCTTAGACCTCAACTAACGAACCTGCCAGCCTAAAATGGCTACCGGCTCCTCCTCATAAGTAAAGTCTTTGTCCAATTGGACAGAGCTGATATCTAACACATAGGACGGGTCACCGTGATATTTTTGGAGCATAGACACGTGGAATATCGAATGAACTGAGGATAACCCTAGAGGCAATGCAAGCATATAAGCTACCTCCCCCACTCCATCAAGAATCTCAAAGGGCCCGATATACCTGGGGCTCAACTTGCCCTTTTTCCCAAATCTCATAACACCCTTCATGGGCGATACCCAAAGCAATACTCCCTCTCCAACCATGAAGGCCACATCACGAACCTTAGGATCGGCATAACTCTTTTTCCTAGATTGAGCTGCACGAAGTCTTTCCTAAATAATCTTAACCTTATCTAATGCCTCCTGAACTAAGTCAGTACCCAATAACCGAGCCTCTCCCGGCTCAAACCATCCAACATGCAATCTACACCATCTACCATATAATGCTTCAAAGGGAGCCATTTGAATGCTCGACTGATAGCTACTATTGTAGGCAAACTCCGCCAATGGCAAGAACTGATCCCAAGAACCTCCAAAATCAATAACACAGGCGCAGAGCATATCCTCCAAGATCTGAATAGCACGCTCGGACTACACGTCCGCTTGAGGATGGAATGTTGCGCTCAACTCAACCCGTTTACCTAACTCACATTGAACCGCTCTCCAAAATGCGAGGTAAACTGTTTACCTCGGTCAGAAATAATAGACACTAGACACAGTGAAGACGAACGATCTCCCGTATGTATATCTCTACTAACCTCCCGAGGTATAAGTACTTTCCACTGGAATGAAATGTGCTGATTTAGTCAGCCTATCCACAATAACCCAAACAGCGTCAAACTTCCTCTGAGTCTGTGGAAGTCCAATAATGAAGTCCATAGTGATACGCTCCCACTTCCATTTAGGAATCTCTATCTGCTGAAGTAAGCCATTGGGTCTCTGATGCTCAGACTTTACCTGTTGACAATTCAAGAAAGGAGCCACATAAGCAACAATATCCTTCTTCATCCTTCGCCGCCAATAATACTGCCATAGGTCATCGTACATCTTGTAAGCACCCGGGTGAATAGAATACTAAGAACTATGAGCCTCCTTAAGGATCAACTCACGAAGCCCATCAACATCAGGCACACACACTTGACCCTACATTCTCAAAACACCATCATCTCCAACTATAACCTGCTTGGCACTGCCGTGCTGCACTGTGTCCCTAAGGACCATCAAGTGAGGGTCATCATTCTACCGATATCTAATACGCTCGAATAAGGAAGACCGAGCGATTGTACAAGCTAAAACACGGATGGGCTCCGAAATGTATAACCTCACAAACTGATTAGCCAAAGTTTGAATGTTTGAAGCTAGCGGCCTCTCACCGACTGGAATGAATGCAAGGCTGCCCATACTCACTGCCTTCCTACTCAATGCATCGGCCACCACATTGGCCTTCCCTGGATAGTACAATATAGTGAAGTCATAGCTTTCAATAACTCTAACCATCTCATCTGCCTCAAATTGAGATCCTTTTATTTGAACAAATACTAAAGGCTGCGATGATCCGTGAAAACCTCACACGGCACGCTATAAAGATAGTGCCTCCAAACTTTCAATGCGTGAACAATGGCTGCCAACTCTAAGTCATGGACAGGGTAATTCTTCTCATGGACTTTCAATTGCCGAGATGCAAATGCAACCACCCTGCCTTCCTACATCAATAGCGCTCCGAGCCCAACACAGGATGCATCACAATATACCGTGAAATATGCCGAACCTAATGGTAACACCAACACCGGTGCTGAAGTCAAGGCTGTATTGAGCTTCTGAAAGCTCGTCTCGCACTCGTCCGACCATTTGAATGGAACACACTTTTGGCTCAATATGATCTTAATAGTTGTTCATAGTCAATTACAGAATCATCAAATAACTTCACGTTAACAATAATCCCTTTTCAAACCTTCACTATACTGATAACGAGATGCGATGCATGAAGAACTTTTAATTATTTATCTAAATTAACGTGTCTCATTTAATGCCACATGGGCAGGCACCTACCTCATAGGTTAAAGCTCAATAATTATAACACAAATTTGGGAAATTATGCACAAATAATCTTATACAAAAATTTTCAGTTAAGCCTAACAGGCATGACTCCTTATTAGTACTATATATTTTTTTTTTTTTTTGCAAAATGGAGAAATTAAATACAAGAATTTTCATCACAAGGATCTCATCCTTATATAACTTCCAATGCGGCTCGTAGCCCAATTTAAACATATCAAATCATATAAAAATGTGAGGATCTTGTCCTCAGTTCCAAATCACAAGTAGTATGCACATCGTGCCAATCGAAACATTCCATTTTCTTCTTTTAAATATTTTCTGTTAAACAAAATTACAACATGTAATGATAGAAGCTATCTCCCAATATGACTATTCACATAAGTAGATTTCACGGTTACAAAGCTCACCCATGAGTGGAGCATATTAAGAGGACTTTCCTAGATACTTATAACCGAATCAAGTTAAGGAAATTGTATGTGACGACCCAAAGGGTCATCACTTGTTTCCTTACTCTTTCTGTGCTTCTGAGGCCTTGAAAATCTCATTTTTAGTTGCCTCGATTTGTGTGCACAGTCCGGACGTGTAGCCGGAAAGCTTAAACATGAATTCTGTGTGAAAATATTAATTTTTTATATTAATATGAATAAATTTGACTTCGGTCAACATTTTGGGTAAACGGACCAGGACACGGGATTTGACGGTCCCGAAGGGTCCGTAGAAAAATATGGGACTCGGGCACATGCCCGAAATCGAATTCCAAGGTCCAGAGCCCGAGAAATGAATTTTTGTGTGAAATTTGTTTTCTGAAAATATTTAAGGGAATGCGAAATGAAATTTGATTAGAACGTATTGGTATCGGGCCTTTATTTTAGTTCTGGCGCCCGGTACAGGTCTTATATGTGATTTAAGTACTTTCTGCAAATTTGGTTAAAAACGTACGTCGTTTGACGTGTTTTGGACTTAAAATGGAAATTTGATGTTTTATGAAAACTTGGAAGAAATTATGAATTTTGAGATTTAATTCGATGTATATGATGTTATTTTGGTGATTTGATCGTACGGATAAGTCCGTAGGATATTTTTGAGGTTGTGTACATATTTGGTTTGGAGTCCCGAGGGCTCGGGTGAGTTTTGTATAGGCGTCGGAGTGCATTTTAAACTTAAGAAAAATCTGGTATGAATAGGCCTGCAGGCTTCGCAATTTGCGAAGCCTGGTTCACAAATGCGAAGGCTAGTTCGCAAATGCGAAACCAGCCCAAGCCTGACAAAGATCGCAAATCCAAAAGCAAATGCGAAGATCCAGGGTATGCAAATGCGAGACCTTTTTCGCAAATGCGAAGGTCCCCTTATAGGCCTGAGTTCGCAAATGCGAACAAGAGTTTGCAATTCCCATAATATGGTCGGGGTTCGCAATTGCGATAACTGCAGCCCAGCATATTTCATACTTAGTCGAATTTTAAGTCATTTTTCACCCCACTTTCAAAATACAACTCCTTGGGCGATTTTTCAAGAACAAGTTTCATCCCAAATCATTTGTAAGTCAATTCTTACTCAATTCTTTCAATCGTTAACATCATTTAACATGTTTTCCACTTAAAATCAATGATTTTCAAGGGTGAAATTGGGGGTTTTGGGTAGAACCTAGGTTTTCTAAGAATTGGGGATTTGGTCCGATTTCAAAACAAATTACATATTTGAGTTTGTGGGGGAATGGGTAATCGAGTTTTGGTTCGAACCTCAGGTTTTGACCACGTGGGCCCAGGGGGTGATTTTGAGAGTTTTGGGAAGAAAGCTTGGAAATATATAATTAGACATTGGGTTTGATTTGTTTAGCATATATTAATATTATGAAGTCATTATTGTATAGATTCGATTGAGTTAGAGCTGAATTCGAGAGGGAAAGCGGTTGTTGTGGATTGATTTGGCCGTAGAAGTTGAGGTAAGTGTTTGGTTTAACCCTAGCTTGAGGGAAAAGGAGTTGAGTCTTGTTTGCTACTTGCTAATTGATCGAGTACGATGTATAGGCATGGTGACGAGTTTCTATAAATTGGTGTCTAGCATGACCACGAGTCCTTATATTGCGGATATTTTTGGTTTGGTAATGACTTCCATGTTTGGTTGATGACTTCTATATGTTGCAAAGAGTATGAGAAAGGAAATTGTGATCTCTAAATTGTGTGGAGCATTGGCTCGAGTTGAAATACAAATTGTGAGATTATATGAGATGAGTAAATCCTTGGAGCTTTGGCTCAAGTCATAATGTGAAATATGAGATGAAAGTGAAAGAAAGAAAAGAGTTAATGATTTATTCCCTTGCCGGGACGTTGTTGGTTATTGTTGTTGTACCCTTGCCGGGTTTTTTTTAGTTGTTTGTTTGTGTACCCTTGCCGGGATTTCCATTCTTGTTTTATTATTTCCCTTGCCCTTGTTTGTGATTGTTGATTGGGTGAGGAAGAGTGTCAAAGCACGAAGGGTGATGTCGTGCATTGAATGATATTTGTGGATCGGGTTGCGCGCCGCAACAATGTTAAATGATATGGATCGGGTTGCACGCCGTGACAATGATATTGTGGATCGAGTTGCATGTCGTAACAATGATAAATGATATATATCGGGTTGCACGCCGAAACAGTGTTGTTATCTATTGGGATCGGGTTGCACGCCGCAACAATTATTGATACAAGTGTGTTTATTTTGGGTATTAGTTTCTTGTCCGCTGTAAATTCCAAGTTGCCCTTAGATTGTTATTCTAGATTTACTATTAATATTGTTATCTCCCCATAGCATGCTCCCCCTCCCATATTGTTTACTTGTCTTGTATTTTCGTTTCCGCTGTATATATATAATTGTACAGGTTTATGTGGTAGCTAGTCTAGCCTCGTCACTACTTCGCTGGGGTTAGGCTAGACACTTTCCAGCACATGGGGTCGGTTGTACTGATACTACACTCTGTGCTATTTGCACAGGTCCAAGTTTCGAGTAGCAGCTGCAGCATTAGTACGGGAGCAGGCCTTCGGTCCAGCGAGACCCGAGGTAGCCTTGCAGGCGTCCGCAGGCCCAGCGTCTCCATTATTCTATCTTTTTAGCCCGTTGCCTCATTGTATTCGAGACAAACAACTTATGTTTTCTTTCAGACATTTGTATTTAGTATTTCTTAGCAGTTCGGGAGTATTATGGCACCAGTCTTGGGTAGAGGCTTATATTGACTATTCCGCATTTTGATTTAGTTTCTATAATTAAGACTTCTGCTACTATTTAATTTTGTTGTTTTTATATTGTTGCCATAAATTGCTAAAAAGGGATTATGTTGTAAATGAAAAGTAATTAAATTTGGCTTGCCTAGCTTCTACGAGTAGGCGACATCATGACTCCCGAGGGTGGGAAATCCGGGTCGTGACAAGTTGGTATCAGAGCACTAGGTTACATAGGTCTCACAACTCACGAACAAACTTAGTAGAGTCTGAGGGATTGGTACGGAGACGTCTGCATTTATCCCCCAGAGGCTACAGAATTAGGAAAAGTTTTACATTTGTTCTTTCTTGTCGTGCGACTTGGTTTCTCAATGTTGATTGAATTTCTACTCTATTCTTTCGCAGATGGCGAGAACACGCGCTTCCTCATCTACCGATCAGACGTCCGAGCCCTAGGCAGCTTCCCCTAGGGGCAGAGAACGAGGCCGCGCTGTAGGCCGAGGTAGGGGCAGAACTCAGCTCCGAGTAGCAGCACCAACGGTGGAGCCTCAAGTTGACTTTGAGGAGGAGGTTCCGGCCCCAGCCGCAGCAGTTCCGATGGGCCCAGCTCAGGTCCCAGAGGGGTTTATTGCTACCCCAGTTCTTCAGGACGCTCTAGTCCGATTGGTAGGCCTCATGGAGAGTGTCACCCGAGCAGGATTGTTTCCTGTAGCACCAGCCACCTCTCAGGCTGGAGGAGGAGCCCAGATTCTTGCTACACGTACTCCAGAGGAGGTAGCTCCCCAGGTCAGATTCCAGTGGTTCAGCCAGCTATGGCAGTTCAGCCAGGGGTAGTTGCTCAGACCGGCGATGGAGCGGCTATGTCCGCCGATGCTTTGTGGAGGCTGGATAGGTTCACCAAGCTCTTCACTACTACATTCAGCGGTGCTTCTTCTGAGGACCCCCAGGATTTCTTATATAGCTGCCACAAGGTTCTTCGGAACATGGGCATTGTTGAGTCCAAAGGAGTTGATTTTGCTGCATTTTGCCTATCTGGATCCGCCAAGACTTGATGGAGGGATTTCTATTTAGATAGACCAGCAGAGTCGCCATCTTTGACTTGGGAGCAGTTTTCAGAGTTGTTTCTGGAGAAGTTTATCCCCGTTACTCAGAGAGATGCTTATCGGAGGCAGTTTGAGCGTCTCCAGCAGGGTTCTATGACGGTCACTCAGTATGAGACCAGGTTTATTGACCTAGCTCGCCATGATTTTGTCATACTTCGCACCGAGAGAGAGAGGGTGAGGAGGTTTATTGATGGTTTGATTCAGCCGATTCATCTCCAGATGGCTAGGGAGACTGGTAGTGAGATCAGCTTTCAGGACGCGGCCAATGTGGCCCACAGAGTTGAGATGGTTCTGTCATAGGGAGGTGGTCACGGGGGAGACAAGAGAGCCCGTCATTCCGGTAAATTCAGTGGTACCTTGGGGGAGGTAGAGATTCATATGGTAGAGTCCATCCTCCTAGGCCCTTTCAGTCAACTCTCAAGGTTTCACACGGTACTTCGGGTGGCCGTAGTTCTCAGGCACACTATTCTGATCAGCAGTCATTCAGTGCACTGCCAGCTCCTATCAGCGCACCGCCACTTCAGAGTTTCCGTGGAGGTCATTCAAGTCGTCAGGGCCAGCTACAGTTTCCTCAGCCACAGTGTTCAAATGGATGTTATGAGTGCGGTGAGTATGGTCACATCAGGAGGGCTTGCCTGAGATTGAGGGGTACTCAGCCACAACTGCAGGGTCCCCGTCTTATGATTCAGGCACCAGATGCTCCACAGCTAGCCTAGCCAGCTAGAGGCGGGGCTAGAGGTTCTAGAGGTGGAGGTAGAGGTCATAGAGGTGGAGCTTAGACCTCTACGGGTGGAGGTCAGCTAGCAGCAGATCGGCCTAGGGATATGGTTCAGGGTGGTGGAGCCCAACCCCATTGTTATGATCTTCAGGCTAGGCCCGAAGCTGAGGCTTCATATGCAGTTATTACAGGTATGGTTCTGGTTTGTGATCGAGATGCTTCGGTACTATTTGATCCAGGGTCTACGTATTCATATGTTTCATCTTATTTTGCACCATGCTTGGTCATGCCTAGTGATGCTTTGGATATTCCTATATATGTGTCTACATCGGTGGGTGACTCTATCGTGGTCGACCGAGTCCATGGTTCGTGTGTTGTAGTGATTGGGGTCTTGAGACCCATGTAGACTTGTTGCTCCTAGATATGGTTGACTTCGATATCATATTGGGTATGGATTGGCTGTCACCCTATCACGCTATCTTGGACTGCCATAAAGTGGAGAGGCACTCCAGGTCACTCTACCCGCAGTATCATTTCATACGTGAAGGCTCGACATATGGTCGACAAGGGGTGTCTGGCCTATTTGGCCTATGTTCGTGATTCCAGTGTTGAGGTCCCTCCTATAGATTCTGTGCCTATTGTCCGGGAATTTCCAGATGTTTTCCCTTCAGACCTGCCGGGTATGCCACCTGATAGGGATATTGATTTCTGTATTGATTTGGCTCCGGGCACCCAGCCCATTTCTATCCCGCCATATCGTAAGCCCCGCCGGAGCTGAAGGAGTTGAAGGACCAGTTGCAAGATTTGCTAGAGAAGGGTTTCATTAGACCCAGTGTTTCACCTTAGGGTGCGCCAGTGTTATTTGTCAAGAAGAAGGATGGATCGATGAGGACGTGCATAGATTACCGGCATTGAACAAGGTAACGATTAAGAATAAGTATCCACTACTGAGGATTGATGATTTGTTCTACCAGCTTCAGGGTACCAGGTTATTCTCCAAGTTGACTTGAGGTCTGGCTACTATCAGTTGAGGATTAGGGCATCCGATGTCCCTAAGACAGCTTTCCACACTCGGTATGGGCATTATGAGTTCTTGGTCATGTCATTTGGGTTGACCAATGACCCAGCAGCGTTTATGGAGTTGATGAACCGAGTGTTCAGGCTATATTTGGACATGTTCATGATAGGCTTTATTAATGATATTTTGGTATACTCCCGCAGCCAGGAGGAGCACGAGCTGCACCTTAGAGTGGTTCTTCAGACTCTGAGGGATAGTCAGTTATATGCCAAGTTCTCCAAGTGTGAGTTTTGGCTGAGTTCAGTTGCATTTCTGGATCACGTTGTATCAGCAGAGGGTATTCAGGTGGACCCGAAGAAGATTGAGGCAGTCAAGAACTGGCCTAGACCAGCATCAGCTACAGAGATTTAGAGTTTCTTGGGGTTGGCAGGCTACTATCATCGGTTTGTGGAGGGGTTTTCATCTATTGCAGCTCCGATGACCAGGTTGACCCAGAAGGGTGCCCAGTTCAGATGGTAGGACGAGTGTGAGGCGAGCTTTCAGAAG
This sequence comes from Nicotiana glauca, assembly GCA_026770625.1. Lineage (NCBI taxonomy): Eukaryota > Viridiplantae > Streptophyta > Magnoliopsida > Solanales > Solanaceae > Nicotiana > Nicotiana glauca. Next base: position 33,173 of record MU752795.1, on the reverse strand, counting down.
CTCAAGATAGCTCTAACCACGGCACCGGTGTTGGTTTTGCCCACAGGTTCAGGGCCTTATACAGTTTATTGTGATGCTTCCCGTATTGGGCTTGGTGCAGTGTTGACGCAGGATGGCAAGGTCATTGCCTATGCTTCGAGGTAGTTGAATATTCATGAGAAGAACTATCCATTGCATGATTTAGAGTTGGCAGCTATTGTTCATGCACTGAAGATTTGGAGGCACTATTTGTATGGTGTGCCATGTGAGGTGTTCACTGACCACAAGAGCCTTCAACACTTGTTCAAACAAAAGGAGTTGAATTTGAGGCAGAGGTGGTGGTTGGAGTTGTTGAAGGATTATGATGTCACCATTTTATATCATCCGGGGAAGGCCAATGTGGTGGCCGATGCTTTGAGTAGGAAGTCATCCAGTATGGGCAGTTTTGCTTATATTCTAGTCAGTGAGAGGCCGCTTGCTTTGGATGTTCAGGCCTTAGCCAATCACTTCGTGAGACTGGATGTTTCTGAGCCCAGTCGTGTGTTGGCTTGCATGGTCAACCAAAGATGCATGCGAGTCTAAAAAACATCATACGGACTTGCTCGTGCGATAAAATCACAAAAATACACCTTAAACTATGGATTTAACCTCAAAACTCATGATTTTTCTCAAGAACACTTTAATTTTACTATTTCATAACCGGACGTCCGGATCACGTCAAATCAACTCCCATTCTAACCAAATTTCACAGATAGTACTTAAACATTATAAAAAATCTATACCACACTCCGGAACCAAATACTGGCTAGATACCAATAGTTTCAAACATTAATTCATTTCTTTATTTCATTAAAAATCCAGCAAAATAATTTTCTTCAAAAATTGATTTCTAAAGCTAGGGACCTCGGAAATCAATTACGGACATACGCCCAAGTTTCATATTTTACTGCGGACCTCTTGGAATTGTCGGAACATGGATTTGGGTGCATTTACTCATAATGTTGACCAAAATTAACAATTTAACTCGAAAAATCATTATTTTTTATATTTTCACCTAAAATGTTTTCGGTTTTAAGCTCGGATTGCGCACACAAATCGAGATAATTAAAATTAATCTTTTTAAGGGTAATGATCCCAGAATGGTGTCTTATATCATAAGATGACCCTTTGTGTCATCACATGTATATATTCCGGGAAGGATCTTCCCTGGGCCGTATGAGCCATATACGAGTGGTTGAGAATTTGGATATATACCTAGAGATGGATTTTCTCCATGGACCGTTGGCCCTTCCTCGGTACTAGGTAACTTATAGTCAGTGTTGTATATGTTCCGGGATGGATTTTCCCTGGGCCGTGTGGGCCATATATAGTGCCGCGTGATTGAGTATGATGAGTGAAAAGTGTGATACAATGAGATTTAGTACTCTGAGAGTGTGAGTACATGATTCATCTCTGAGGTACATGGCATTGGCATGCATTATGACATACATGCATTGAGATGCATCTTCCTCATGTTGTACGGTATCACGTCATTCATGACATTTTTGCATACATCAATATGTAGTCGTAGAGAGGTATCTAACACTTGCTATTTGGAAAGAAAATGAAACATCTTATATATTGTGAAAAAGGTATTTCTCAAAAAGAAATACAGTTTACAAACTACCTCATATTTCATGACATTTTCGGTGAAGAATTTGGGTTTTCACTGATATTCTAGAAAGGCAGAACCATCTTTGGAAAAATATGAAACGGATGAGAATTATATCTTTGAGCTACTTCTTATGCACTTGTTTTACACTGTTATGAACTGCTATTGGATATTAGTGTTGGACCCGTCCTATGTTCCAGCTCGTCACTGCTTTCAACCTAAGGTTAGGTTTGTTACTTTTTGAGTACATGGGGTCGGTTGTACGCATACTGCACTTCCTGCACATTGCGTGCGGATCCCAGATGCCAATGTTGCTACGTTTGATGGTTAATGGATTAGAAGGAGTACCTGTATTCCTGTTGTATACTGCCTCTTGTTCATGGCAGCTGTAGATTTATAAAAACTCTGTTAATGTACTTTTCAAACAGAAGATGTATTTGTTCCATAACAACTTTGTAAACTCTATTCTTAGAAGCTCATGATTTGTAATACCAGTCCTTGGGAAATGTAATATGTACAGATAATTTATTTTGTTTAATTGACTTGATAGCATTACTGAAACTGGATAGTTATTAATTGGCTTACCTAGCGGGTTGGGTTAGGTGACATTACGACTAGCGGATTTTGGGTCGCGACACGAAGTGGTTGAAGTCTGTTTAGCACTAATAGATAGAAAGTATTTTTCAAAAAAAGGTGTATCCCAGTCAGCTTGAAATGGATCAGTTTATTGGCAAAATGCATCTTCTACATCAAGACATAATCCAAGAAAAAGTCACCCAAATTGACAACGGTCATTCACAGCGAGGAAAGTATTGCTCATACATCTTTACAATGAAAAAGACCTAGAAAGCAACATGTCCATCAATGTCGTGATTGTGAAGGGCTAACATGATTGGCATTCTCGAGGCTAGGAGGCCCTTTTTCTGCTACCCAAATACTTTATACCCTTTGTTACCTTTTTTCAGCATGTATTTACTTTGACCATCCTCTTTTGGAATCAAGTTTAGAATTAAAGTCTAGAAAAGAAAATGAAAAGAAAAGTCCATACTCCAAGAGTACAAACTGGGACAACTCTTAGCAAGTACAAATGAAAAAAAAAAAAAAAAAGAACAGTCGAAGGTCCATGACCCCAGAAAATAGAAGCTGAGGCAATTTAATTTGAAAAAAAAAAAGAAAACAAAAGAAACAGAAAGAAAGATGAAAAATAGTTTGGTTGGTTGTTTGAACTACATTAGACCTGATTCCTTTAAAGGATACATATACAGCATTACACGGTTCGGTCCAACAAAATAAGAATTCAGAAGAAAACAAAAATAGATTCCAAAAATTGCCAATATCTGAAACTATGGCAAAAATTTTATTGGACTTTTGAAAGAGTCGATACAAAGTGTTGTAAGTCTACAACCCCCTTATATTGAGTCTACTGTGAGCCTTCATGACGTTTCTTTTTTTCAACCCAATCCAAAATCTTTCCAAATAAAGAACTCCCGATATGCCTTCAATAATGCCAAGAGAAGCATGCAATGAGCAACAGTTCTCACGTGGTATAGAACACTGTCAAATTGCTCACACAAGAAATCAAAAGAAAAAGAAAAAGAAAAAGAAAAGAAAACTGAGAGAGTCTTTCTAGTGAAAACCTTCACGGGCACTGTAAGGCGATGGTAAGTAGAGATAAATAATTGAGAGGGACTTGTTGGTGAAAACCCCCTGGGGCACCACTAGTCGAAAGTGAGTCGTGAAGCTGATGCAAAGAATTGGCATAAACAAGCCAGACTCAAACTCATAAGAATGGTAAAAGGGAAGATTCTGTCAGTTTTTATAGATCAGGCCGTTAAGTCCAAAATGCATGTCAGTATCATTAGGGCTAGTTACCGTAAAAAAAATATATAAAAACAAAAGAAAAAGAAAAGAAAAAAATTCTTCTTTTTCTCCTTCCCGACAGAAGCATTCCTTTGTATATTGTTTCTTTGCATCATTGTATCCTTCACTATGAGTCAGTCCTTGTCAAAAAAAGCAAGAAAAGATTTAAAAATCTGCTATCAGTTTTTCAGTTGCACAAATTAAATTTGGCAAGCACACTCAGGTGTTACAGTCAATATGCTTTGAGAATTCATCCAAGGGCTTCCCCCAAAAAAGACCCTTGTTAGCCTACTTGGCTAAACCAAGCAAAGATAACCTCTGTAGTATTGAACAGAGACTATGAAGTGTGCACATCATGCAAAAAGCGCATACCTAGTTGCGACTCTTTCTGATAAACAAATTGCTCAAAAAGCAAGAAGCCATTCAAGATATACAAAAAGTCATCTAAGCAAAGATCTCTAGCTAGGATAAGATTGATTGGGTCGCAAATACAAATGGTACTGGGTGTGAAACAATCAGGGTTGATGTAGAGCAAAAGTCTCTTGAGACCGGCTCAAGCTGATTGAGCAAAAGCCTAGCTGGCCAAGGCTCAAGGGCACAAACCGACCACCACTTTCAAAACTAATAAAATTTTCTTTGTTTGAAACAAGAACAAAGCAATACAAGGAAAGTGAAAAAGAATAGAAGAGAAGAGCCGACAAAGGAAAGTTTCTCAAATCTTTGCCTTTATTTCTCTTGCTAGAGTGCATAAAATCTTGCCATCACATATTTTCATCGTAGGGTAATACGTTCTTGTTTGATGGATTTTCCTCCCAATATAAATCCTAGTCTGATGAATTTTCTCCTAGGATAGAAATCTTAATATGATGAATCTTTTTCCTAAGATAAGAAACCTAGTCTGATGAATTTTGTTCTAGGATCGAAGTCTTAGTCCGATGAATCTCTCTCCTAAGATAACAAAAAAAAAGACCTAGACTGATGAACTTTCTCATAGGATAGAAGTCTTAGTTTGATTAATCTTTCTCCTAAGATAAAACGCCCTAGTCTGATGAACCTTTTCCTAGGATCGAAGTCTTAGTCTGATAAATCTCTCTCCTAAGATAATTAAAAAGTCTTAGTCTGATGAACCTTTCTCCTAAGATAATTAAAAAAGTACCTAGTCTGATGAATTTTCTTCTAGGATCGAAGTCTTAGTTTGATAAATTTTTCTCCTAAGATAAGAAAACCTAGTATGATGAATCTTTCACCTAGGATATAAATCTTAGTCTTATGAATCTTTCTCCTAAGATAACAAAAAAAACCTAGTGTGATGAATTTTCTCCTAGGATCGAAGTCTTAGTCTGATGAATATTTCTCCTAAGATAAGAAAACCTAGTCTGGTGAATCTTTCTCCTAGGATAGAAATCTTAGTCTGATGACAACAAAAAAAAACCTGGTCCGATGAGTTTTCTCCTAGGATCGAAGTCTTAGTCTGATGAATTTTTCTCCTAAGATAAGAAAGCCTAGTTTGATGAATTTTCTCCTAGGATAATTAAAAAAAACTGGATTTAAAAAAATGGCTCATTTGTTCTTTCCCTCAGAAAATAAACATCGGGGCAATTTATTTAAAAGAATGATTTTCTCAACAAAAAGAAAATGAAAATAATTTTTTCTAAAAAAAAACAAATCCTTCTTGGTTCATTTTAGACATAGGGTGATAGATTCATGGACAAGGATAAAACTTTACAAGCACCAAGAAAGTCATTCACAGGGTCTCAAGCTAAGGTGAAGAAAGACAACGTTGTTGGGCTTCAATGGGAGATCAAGAAGGCGCTAATGGTGGAAGAAGAGCTCAAGAATTATAGACAGGATTTAGCTAAGTGCTACACTCATTTCATGGTCCACGTCCAAGTCCAAGAGGAGGTAGATTAGGGTCCAAGCACCAACCAAGGATGGCCTAAATTAGGCGCCTAAATCAACTCACAAAGGAGCCAACTTGGCGCCCAAGTCAGCTCAATGAGGGGCGACCAAGACATAGGAGAAGGACTCAAAGTTTCTTATTTTATTTCCTAGTTTGTTATGACATATTTGATGCTTTCCTAGGTAGTTAAGGTTTTGTTTTTCGTTTCCTAAGATTATTGGAATTACTTTCCAAGATTGACTTGGTTTTTGTTTCCTAGAATTATACATTTTCCCATGGTGGTTGGACTTATTGTCCAAAGTAGTTTAGGACTTTATTTTCTTATTTTTTTTAGGTAGAATTTCGTGACCCCTTCCCTATATAAAGGGGTATCTTCTTGCTTTTATAATTAAACTATTATCAATAAAAATTGTGAATTTTTCTTGCACTCTTGTGTGTGGCTACTCTTGGATTTATTCTTCAACCTTCAAGACTCAACTTAAGGTGGTAAGACTAAACTCTTTCAAAATCTTAGATCACTTCTAGATATTCAAGAAAGGTGATAATTTTAGGCTTATTGTTGTTCTTGTTATTCTAAAGGATCGGGTTTCACAATATATCTCTTGTTTTTAATTTTCTACCAATGGCGATTAGTTTTTTGTTAGCTAATTGTTGTTATTAGAATTCAACTTCAAGAACAGACTTCTTAAATTCAAGAAACTTTTTCTTGAATTCAATCTATCTTTAATTTTTCGTCCTTTTTTGTTTCTTTATTTTTTTTAGCTTCCGCACGTTTTTTGATTTTCTTATTTTTCTTTAGTAATTCTTGAATCTCCTATCATATTGTTATCAAGTGGTATCAGAGCATAGGCTAATCAAGATTTAAATCTTGATAATCTTGGGAGGTTCTTGAGCAACGAAAAAAACCAAAAAAAACAACAAAAATCAGCCCCAAAAAATTGTTATTGCTCATTATTATTTTTAGAATTCAAGTATTATTTGGTTTCCAAGTCAAGAAAGGAAACAAGAAGAGGGGATCCTTGTTCTTCAAGATTAAGGAAACTTCTTCCCTTATTCTTGGGGGTTTTAGGTTTCCTAAAATTCTTTCCCTTATTTTATTGCTAACCAATTCCTATTCTTCCTAGATTTGGTCATTCACTTTTCTTTCTTTTTCTAAATCCATATTCTTATCACTAAGGGTTATGACTAGTAAGGTTTATTAATAAATCTAAAGATTAACGACCAAGAGATGCATTAAGTGGAAAAAGGCAAGAGAGGTGAGAACATCAGAGGGAAAAGCCAAATTGAGAGATATATATTGGTTTGTTTTATAATGTCTCGTACAGTTAGTGATGATGAACAAAGGGTTCTTCAAGAAGCTGAAATTAAAAGAAGGAATGATTTCACCTTGCAAGCTATACACCAACAATTTGAAAGGTGGAATTTGCAATTCAGGGAAATGAGGGACACCATTGCTGAGAAAAATATTACAATAGTTGAACTTAGGAGGGGAAATAACACTAGAGCCCAAGCTAGGAGAAATGTACCCGCTCCCATTGTAAATCAGGAAAACCCTATCGATGATTTTAATGATGACATTGATTTTGATAGGGTAGGAAGAGATAGGAGGGGACAAAGAGGAAGACTAGAAGATGATAATATAAGTAGTATAAAGATGAAGATGTCAACTTTTAAGGAAACAAGAGATCCAGACTTGTACCTTGATTGGGAGAGAAAAGTGGAAGTCATCTTTGACTGCCACAACTATTCGGAGGGTAAGAAGGTTAAACTAGATGCTGTTGAGTTTTCTAACTATGCAACAATCTGGTAAAAAAAGCTTTCTAGGGGCAGATTGCAAGAAGGACAAGCACTCGTTGCTACGTGGGCTGAGATGAAGAGGGTAATGAGGAAGAGATTGTTCCATCACACTTTTAAAGAGATCTACAACAACGTCTTCAAACTTTGAGGCAAGGGTCCATGTCTGTAGATGAGTACTTTAAGGCTATGGATATGTCTATGATCCAAGCTAATTGTATGGAGGAAAAGGAGGCTATAATGGCTAGGTTTTTGAATGGTTTAAATATGGAAATACCTGATGTAGTAGAATTATAACAATATGTAACTTTAGATGAGTTAGTTGAATTATCTGTAAAGGTAGAAAGACAAAACAAAAAGAGATAGCAATCTAGCTCATGGAAAATCTGGCCAACGACTATTCCAAAGAAGCAATGGTAGAAATCTGAGGAGATACTTACTCTTAAATTCTGTGAAGACAATGGCAGGGGAAAATTGGAATCCAAGGAGGGGGTTAAGAATTTATTCCTAAAACTTCTACTTCTACTTCTTATATTCAATGTCTCAAGTGTCAAGGGTGAGGGCATAAGGCTTATGAATGCCCAAGTATAAGAAACATTCTAATCAAAGAGGATGGGGGATATGAGACTGAAAAAAGTGAGCCAAGTAAAGAGCAAGAAGAAAACTTTGTAGAGAGTGAAGAAGGAGAAGAGATGGAGTACAGTGATAGTAGGATGAATTTTTTGGTTAGGAGGCTTATGCACATTAATTTGGGTGACTCTAATGAAGAACAAAGGGAAAACATATTCCATACTCGGTGTGAGATTAAAGATAAAATTTGTTCTATGATAATTAATAATGGGAGTTGTGCTAATGTTGTGAGTGCATATTTGGTAGAAAAGTTAGGGTTGGAATGGACGAAGCACCCTAGACCTTATAGGTTACAATGGTTCAATGATAGTGGAGAGGTCAAGGTGAATAAGCAATGCATGGTCTCATTTAAGATTGGAAGGTACGCTGACGAAGTTCTATGTGACATAGTAACCATGCAAGCTTGTCATATATTGTTGGGGCATTGTGGCAGTATGATAGGAGTGCTTTTCACGATGGGAGGAAAAATAGATACTCTCTTGAGCATAATGGCAAGAAGTATATTCTTGAACCTTTAACTCCTTCCCAGTGTATGAAGATTAAAAAAAGATGAAAGAATCAATGGGGAAACATGGGGAGGGATCAAAACGAGAGACTAAAGGGAAAGAAAAAGAGGGAAAATATGAAATGAGATGTAAGGAGAGAGAGGGCAGCAATGAGAGAAAGGAAAAGGTGGGGAAGAGTGGGAAAAAAAAGAAAGCATTGGTGAGAGGAAAGAGGCTAAGATTGAAAAAAAAGTGAGCCTTGCAAAAGCCAAAGAGTGTTTAATTGCAAGAAAAGAGGGGCTACCTATTATCTTCTCACTTATGAGAAAGTTCTGCTTAATAATGATTTACTAACATCCTCTTTGCCTAGTGTTATTTTTAACCTGTTGTAGGATTTTGAAGATGTTTTTCCTGAGGATCTTCCTAAAGGTTTACCACCTTTAAGAGGAATAGAGCATCAAATTGAATTTATGCCGGAATCACAAATTCCTAATAGGCCTGCTTATAGGAGCAATCCCAAAGAAACAAAAGAATTGCAAAGACAAGTAGAGGAGCTTCTTGATAAAGGGATTTGTAAGAGACAGCATGAGTCCATGTTCTGTACCAATGCTTTTGGTGCCAAAGAAGGATGGCACTTGGAGGATGTGCGTGGACTGCCGCGCCATCAATAAAATAACAGTAAAGTATCGCCACCCTATTCCTTGTTTAGATGATATGCTTGACCAATTGCAGGGTTCTCAAGTATTCTCTAAAATTGATTTGAAGAGTGGATATCACCAAATTAGAATGATCTCCTGGTCACATGACATGAACTTTACTAATTACGCCAAGTTTAAAACTAAATATGGATTGTATGAATGGTTAATGATGCTGTTCGGGTTAACTAATGCACCTAGTACATTCATGAGGTTAATGAACCATATCTTTAAGGATTTTCATGCAAAATTTGTAGTCGTTTATTTTGAGGATATTATGATCTTTTCTAAATCTTTAGAAGAGCATGTCGAACATTTGAAACAAGTTTGCAATGTACTTAGGGAGCAACAATTATATGCAAATCTATTCAAGTGCATCTTCTAAAGTGAATGACCGTATAAATCTATTCAGTTCATTGGCAAAATGCATCTTCTACATCAAGACAAAATCCAAGAAAAAGTTACCCAAATTGACAAAGGTCATTCACAGCGAGGAATGTATTGCTCATACATCTTTACACTGAAAAAGACCTAGAGAGAAACATGTCCATCAATGTCCTGATTGTGAAGGGCTAACATGATTGGCATTCTCGAGGCTAGGAGGCCCTTTTTCTGCTACCCAAATACTTTATACCCTTTGTTACCTTTTTTGCGCATGTATTTTCTTTGACCATCCTCTTTTGGAATCAAGTTTAGAGTTAAAAGTCCAGAAAAGAAAATGAAATAAACAAAAAATGAAACGAAAAGTCCATACTCCAAGAGTACAAACTGGGGAAACTCTTAGAAAGTACAAATAATAGAAAAAAAACAGACGAAGGTCCATGACCCCAGAAAATAGAAGCTGGGACAATTTATTTTAAAAAGAAAAAAAAAGAAAACAAAAGAAACAGAAAGAAAGATGAAAAATAGTTAGGTTGGATGTATGAACTACATTAGACCTGATTCCATTAAAGGATACATATGCAGCATTACACGGTTCGGTCCAACAAAATAAGAATTCAGAAGAAAACAAAAAAAGATTCCAAAAATTGCCAGTTACTGAAACTGTGGCAAAAATTTTATTGGACTTTTGAAAGAGTCGATTCAAAGTGTTGTAAGTCTACAACCCCCTTATTTTGAGTCTACTGTGAGCCTTCATGACGTCCCTTTTTTTCAACCCAATCCAAAATCTTTCCAAATAAAGAACTCCCTATATGCCTTCAATAATGCCAAGAGAAGCATGCAATGAGCAACGGTTGTCACGTGGCATAGAACACTGTCAAATTGCTCACACAAGAAATCAAAAGAAAAAGAAAAAGAAAAGAAAACTGAGAGACTCTTACTAGTGAAAACCTTTACGGGCACTTTAAGGCGACGGTAAGTAGAGATAAATAAATGATAGGGACTTGTTGGTGAAAACCCCCTGGGGCACCACTAGTCGAAAGTGAGTCGTGAAGCTGATGCAAAGGATTGGCATAAACAAGCCCGACTCAAAGTCATAAGAATGGTAAAAGGGAAGATTCTGTCAGTTTTTATAGATCGGGTCGTTAAGTCCAAAATGCATGTCAGTATCATTAGGGCTAGTTACCGTAAAAATATATATAAAAAACAAAAGAAAAATAAAAGAAAAAAATTCTTCTTTTTCTCCTTCCCGACAGAAGCATTCCTTTGTGTATTGTTTCTTTGCATCATTGTATCCTTCACTGTGAGTCAGTCCTTGTTAAACAAAAGCAAGAAAAGATTTAAAAATCTGCTACCAGCTTTTCAGTTGCACAAATTAAATTTGGCAAGCACAGTGAGGTGTTACAGTCAATATGCCTTGAGGATTCATGCAAAGGCTTCCCCCCAAAAGACCCTTGTCAGCCTACTTGGCTAAACCAAGAAAAGATAACCTTTGTAGTATTGACAGAGACTATGAAGTGTGCACATCATGCAAAAAGCACATACCTAGTTGCGACTCTCTCTGATAAACAAATTGCTCAAAAAGCAAGAAGCCATTTAAGATATCAGAAAAGGTCGTCTAAGCAAAGATCTCTACCTAGGATAAGATTGATTGGGTCGCAAATACAAATGGTACTGGGTGTGAAACGATCAGGGTTGATGTAGAGCAAAAGTCTCTTGAGACCGGCTTAAGTTGATTGAGCGAAAGCCTAGCTGGCCAAGGCTCAAGGGCACAAACCGACCACCACATTCAAAACTGATAAAATTTTCTTTGTTTGAGACAGGAACAAAGCAATACAAGGAAAGTGGTTCAAAAAAAAAGAAAAAAAAAGTGAAAAAGAAGAGAAGAGAAGAGCCGGCAAAGGAAAGTTTCACAAATATTTGCCTTTATTTGTCTTGCTAGTGTGCATAAAATCTTGCCATCACATTTTTTCCTCGTAGGGTAATACGTCCTAGTCTGATGGATTTTCCTCCCAATACAAATCCTAGTCTGATGAATTTTCTCCTAGGATAGAAATCTTAATATGATGAATCTTTCTCCTAAGATAAGAAACCTAGTCTGATGAATTTTACTTCTAGGATCGAAGTCATAGTCCGAGGAATCTCTCTCCTAAGATAACAAAAAAAGAAGACCTAGACTGGTAAACTTTCTCCTAGGATCGAAGTCTTAGTTTGATGAATCTTTCTCCTAAGATAAAACACCCTAGTCTGATGAACTTTCTCCTAGGATCGAAGTCTTAGTCTGATGAATCTCTCTTCTAAGATAATTAAAAAGTCTTAGTCTGATGAACCTTTCTCCTAAGATAATTAAAAAAGTACCTAGTCTGATGAATTTTCTCCTAGGATCGAAGTCTTAGTTTGATGATTTTTTTCCTAAGATAAGAAAACCTACTATGATGAATCTTTCACCTAGGATATAAATCTTAGTCTTATGAATCTTTCTCCTAAGATAACAAAAAAACCTATTCTGATGAATTTTCTCCTAGGATCGAAGTCTTAGTCTGATGAATATTTCGCCTAAGATAAGAAAACCTAGTCTGGTGAATCTTTCTCCTAGGATAGAAATCTTAGTCTGATGACAACAAAAAAAACCTGGTCCGATGAGTTTTCTCCTAGGATCGAAGTCTTAGTCTGATGAATTTTTCTCCTAAGATAAGAAAACCTAGTCTGATGAATTTTCTCATAGGATAATTAAAAAAAACAAACTGGATTTTAAAAAATGGGTCATTTATTCATTCCCTCAGAAAATAAACATCGGGGCAATTTATTTAAAAGAATGATTTTCTAAACAAAAAGAAAATGAAAATGATTTTTTCTAAAAATAAAATAAAAATCCTTCTTGGTTCATTTTAGACATAGGGTGATAGCTTCATGGACAAGGATAAAACTTTAGAAGCACCAAGAAAGTCATTCACAGGGTCTCAAGCTAAGGAGAAGAAAGACAAAGTTGTTGGGCTATAATGGGAGATCAAGAAGGCGCTAATGATGGAAGAAGAGCTCAAGAATTATAGAGAGGATTTAGCTAAGTGCTACACTCATTTCATGGTCCAAGTCCAAGTCCAAGAGTAGGTAGATTGGGGTCCAAGCACTAACCAAAGAGGGCCTAAATTAGGCGCCTAAATCAACTCACAAAGGAGCAAACTTGGCGCCCAAGTCAGCTCAATGAGGGGCGACCAAGACATAGGAGAAGGACTCAAAGTTACTTATTTTGTTTCCTAGTTTGCTAGGACATATTTGATGTTTTCCTAGGTAGTTAAGGTTTTGTTTTTCATTTCCTAAGATTATTGGAATTACTTACCAAGATTGACTTGGTTTTTGTTTCCTAGAGTTTTACATTTTCCCATGGTGGTTGGACTTATTGTCCAAAGTAGTTTAGGACTTTATTTTCTTATTTTTTTAGGTAGAATTTCGTGACCCATTCCTTATATAAAGGGGTATATTCTTTGCTTTTAGAATTAGACTATTATCAATAAAAATTGTGAGATTTTTCTTGCACTCTTGTGTGTGGCTACTTGTGGATTTATTCTTCAACCTTCAAGACACAACTTAAGGTGGTAAGACTAAACTCTTTCGAAATCTTAGATCACTTCTAGGTATTCAAGAAAGGTGATAATTTTAGGCTTATTGTTGTTCTTGTTATTCTAAAGGGTCGGGTTTCACAATATATCTCTTGTTTTTAATTCTCTACCAATGGCTATTAGTTCTTTGTTAGCTAATTGTTGTTGTTAGAATTCAACTTCAAAAATGGACTTCTTAAATTCAAGAAACTCTTTCTTGATTTCAATCTATCTTTAATTTTCGTCCTTTTTTGTTTCTTTGTTTTTTTAGCTTCCGCACGTTTTTTGATTTTCTTATTTTTCTTTAGTAATTCTTGAATCTCCTATCGTGTTGTTATCAAGTGGTATCAGAGCATAGGCTAGTCAAGATTTCAATCTTGATAATCGTGGGAGGTTCTTGCGCAACAAAAAAAATGAAAATCAGCCCCAAAAAATTGTTATTGCTCATTATTATTTTTAGAATTCAAGTATTATTTGGTTTCCAAGTCAAGAAAGGAAACAAGAATAGGGGATCCTTGTTCTTGAAGATTACGGAAACTTCTTTCCTTATTCTTGTGGGTTTTGGGTTTCCTAAAATTCTTTCCTTTTTTTTTTTGCTAACCAATTCCTATTCTTCCTAGGTTTGGTCATTCACTTTTCTTTCTTTTTCTAAATCCATATTCTTATCACTAAAGGTTATGACTTGTAAGGTTTATTAATAAATCTAAAGATTAACGATTAAGAGTTGCATTAAGTGGAAAAAGGCGAGAGAGGTGAGAACATCAGAGGGAAAAGCCAAATTGAGAGATATATATTGCTTTATTTTATAATGACTCATCCAGTTAGTGATGATGAACAAAGGGTTCTTCAAGAAGCCGAAATTAAAAGAAGGAATGATTTCACCTTGCAAGCTATGCACCAACAATTTTAAAGGTATAATTTGCAATTCCAAGAGATGAGGGACACCATTACTGAGAAAAATATTACAATAGTTGAGCTTAGGAGGGGAAATAACGCTAGACCCCAAGCTAGGAGAAATGTACCCGCTCCCATTGTAAATCAGGAAAACCCTATCGATGATTTTAACGATGATATTGATTTTGATAGGGTTGGAAGAGATAGGAGTGGACAAAGAGGAAGACTAGAAGATGATAATATAAGTAGTATAAAGATGAAGATGCCATCTTTCAAGGGAACAAGAGATCCAAACTTGTACCTTGATTGGGAGAGAAAAGTGAAAGCCATCTTTGAGTGCCACAACTATTCGGAGGGTAAGAAGGTTAAACTTGATGCTGTTGAGTTTTCTAACTATGCAACAATGTGGTGAAAAAAGCTTTCTAGGGGCGGATTGCAAGAAAGACAAGCACTCGTTTCTATGTGGGCTGAGATGAAAAGGGTAATGAGGAAGAGATTTGTGCCATCACACTTTTAAAGAGATCTACAACAACATCTTCAAACTTTGAGGCAAGGGTCCATGTCTGTAGATGAGTACTTTAAGGCTATGGATATGGCTATGATCCAAGCTAATTGTATGGAGGAAAAGGAGGCTACAATGGCTAGGTTTTTCAATGGTTTAAATATGGAAATTGTAACGACCCGACCGGTCGTTTTGCCTTTTAGAACCTCATTCCCCTAAATAAAGCCTCCCGTACTTGCTTTAACTAATTTACGACTTGCGGGGGTGATTGGTTCGGGAATTGAAAGGGTTTTGAGTAGAAATATGCCCATTTGCTTCTTTAAGATCTCTTAAAAGACCAAGTTTGACTTCGGTCAATATTTTTGGAAAATGGACCCGGATTAGTGATTTGACAATGTCTAAGGGTCCGTCGGAAAATATGGGACCTTGGCATATGTCCGGAATCGAATTCCGAGGTCCCTAGCCCGAGTAATGAATTTTTATCTAAAATTGTTTAATCGAAGTTTTAAGGAATTAAAGAAACTAAGTAGTCATTGATTCCCTAGGTATCGGGCTAGGATTTTGGTTCCAAAGCTGTACAGGTCCGTAATGTTTTTTAAGACTTGCCCGTACAATTTGGTGTCAATCCAAGTAGTTTAAGGGCGTTTTGACCCGTTAGAAGAGCATTAAGAACTTGAAGTTCAATAGTTTGATCCATTTGGTTTTAGGACATGATTCCAAGATTTAGCATTGTATTGGGAGTTCCAATGGTTCGAGTAGGTCCGCCTCATAATTTCAGACTTGTCGGTATGTTCAGGCGGGGCTCGGGAGCCCCGAGCGTCAAACGAGCGAGGTTCGAGTGAATTAGGAAAATTTAAGAATGGCTGAAGTTGTTGCTTCTGTCATAAACGCATCTGCAGATGGGGGACCGCAGATGCGGTCAGGCCATCGCAGAAGCGAAAAGGGGTAGGCCAAGGGAAAATTGCAGAAGCGTCCCAGGGACCGCAGAAGCGGTTCCGTTTATGCGGTCCATTCACTTTAGGCCCAAGCCGCAGAAGCAGCCCAGTAACCGCAGAAGCGGTTCCGCATATGCGGGCCTCAAACCGCAGAAGCGGTCCAACCTCCTCTTGCCCAGTTTCGCAGATGCAGCCCCATCTTCGTAGATGCGGGACCGCAGATACGGTCCCCTAACCGCAGAAGCGGAAATCGCTGGGCAGTGGCCTTCATTTAATTCGAACTCAAACACCATTTTTCATTTTACACTCCACACTTAGGCGATTTGGGGGCTTTCAAAGAGAGGGTTTCAATATTGCACTTCAAGGTAAGTTACTCCCCTTCATTATTAGTTTAAATACATGTATATTAGGTAGATTAAACACTAAAAATTATATAAAATCAAAGGGTTAGAGCTAGACCTAGGGTTTTAATAAAATTAAGATTTAAGCATGAAATTTGTTATGAAATGGACTAGAATTTATGTATTATTGATCCTTAGGTTTTAGAGAACAATTTCCTTCGAAAAATCTCAAAATCCGGGCACGTGGGCCCGGGGTCAAAATTTAGGAAACTTGTGGAAAAAGTTGGGAAATTACTTAGATAGTTAGAATTTGACCTTTTAAACCTTCATTGACTAGTTCTTACCTATTTTAACTAGTTTGGAATTGTTCGGCTTCAAAGTAAGGGCTTGGGCTTGTTCTTGATATTTGAAGTGCGCTTTGGAGCGAGGTGAGTCTCCTTTCTAACCTTGTAAGAGGGAATTGTCCCCATAGGATTTATAATTTAATAATTGTTGCTAAATGCGGGGGCTACGCACGCGCTAGGTGACGAGAGTCTGTGCGTAGCTACTACTATGATAATCGTTCGGGTAGTTTGAACCCACATCATGCTTTTTTGTGTAAATCCTTATATTATCTTGTTATTCCGAGCACCTAGGATATGCTAGAGATTTAGAAAAGGAATAAAAACATGCTTGTATAATTGTTGAAGTCTTGCTTGGTATTAATGACTATTGGTGTGCCTTGTGTGTATACTTGATATTTTCTTCTTATTTGTGGATCGGGCCGATCGCCTCAATATGAATAGATGCATCTATAGGCGCGCCATCGACCCTCGGCAAGTGCACAGTTTATTTCTGTTGGATCGGGTCGTCGCCTCGGCATATTTGCGCATGCTTATATAGCTTTGCCTAAGCGTGTTAAAAATTGGTGTTGTTTTTCATGGCTGAAATGAATTGATAATTGTAACTGTAGTAATTGATTAATTGGAACCCTAGTGAGAATATGACTTAAATTCCTTGTTGTAAAATGTTGCCTATTAAAGATCTTTCAATGTTAAAATTATACTTACAATATTATCTTACCCAAGTAAGTATCAAGTCGACCCCTCGTCTCAACTTCTTCGAGATTAGACGGGATACTCACTGGGTACATATTGTTTATGTAGTCATGCTACGCTTCTGTACTTAAATGTACAGGGTCTGAGGCAGGTGGATCTGGTTATTACTCTGGTGCACATCCGTGAGCGGACGTGGGACTTCTACGGTGAGCTGCTTTCCCTCCATGTCGATCCGCAGCCGAAGAAGTCTTTCTTTTTGTATTTATATTCTGTCTATTTGGATCCAGACTGTAGGACAGTATGATATTCTTTTTGATGTATATTCTACTAGTTGCCTGTAGCTTGTGACACCAGGTTCTAACACACTTTGGTAGACGATCATTTTGGGGTTGTGTAATTATTTTATTACAGCATTTATCTCTTCTGGTTTAAATTCCACATTGAGTGTTTACTCTACTTATTTCTAATTAAAAGCAACATAAGTAATTTTAGTAATGTTTCCGCAATGGCTCGCCTGACAAAGGTGTCAGGTGCCCTCATGACCTATTGTGGAAATGGGTCGTGACAACATGGTATTAGAGCACTAGGTTCATGTAGGTCTCACGAGTTATGGGCAAACCTGATAGAGTCTTGTTGATCGGTACGAAAATGTCTGTATTTATCTTTGGGAGGCTATAGGGTATTAGGAAAGACTACTCTTTATTGATTTCCTATCATGCAGTGCTTAGTGTACTAAATTTCCCTGTTCTATTCTCTCACAGATGGTGAGGACTCGTACCGCTGACGTTCCGGACCTGGGAGGAGCTGTCCCTCCCATTGCTAAAGGCCGAGGTAGAGGCCGGGGGAGGGCACCGGCCCGTGGTAGGGGATGAAGGTGACCCAGAGCTATTCCAGTTGCACCACTAGCAGATCCTGTGGAGGACCCTATTATTGAGGAGCAGGGCGAGGTGCCCGCAGCTGAGCCTACCCCGGCGGATTTCATGACAGCACCGGGATTTCAGGAGGTCATGGGCTGCATGCTACGGTTCATGGACACTATGACTCAGGCTGGTTTATAACAGACCCAGCCACTTCACAGGCAGAAGAGGGAGCCCAGACCCCTACTGCTCAGGCTCCAGGCCATACAGATGCAGTATATCAGACTCCGGGTGTACTACCCGCAGATGGGGCTCAGCCAGTTGCTGCAGTGGTAGCCCAGGCTAGGCCAGCTGCGGATGGTGATCCACAGAAGTTGTTGGATAGATGGACCAGGCTTCATCCTCCAGTCTTCGGGGGTGAGCATCATGAGGATGCTCAGGATTTTATAGATAGGTGCAGGGACAGACTACACAACATGAAGATATTGGAGTCGCATGGAGTTGACTTCACTACTTTTAAGCTTGAGGGCAGGACACGCAGATGGCGGTAGGCCAGCGGGTTCTCCTCTCATAGCTTGGGATCAGTTTGTATAGTTATTCTTGGATAGTTATATCCCGCCCTCTGAGAGGGAGGAGTTGTGGTACCAGTTTGAGTAGCTCGAGCAGGGTCAAATATCTATGACTGACTATGAGGTGAGGTTTTCCGAGTTGTCCTGCCATGCACTCATGATAATTCCTACAGATGTGGAGAGGGTACGGAGGTTTGTCGCTGGATTGCAGCCCGGGATTTGATTTAGTATGGCTCGAGAGGTGGAGATGGGTACAGAGTATCAGCTAGTGGTTGAGATTGCTCGTCGGATTGAGGGATATCGCCAGAGGGGTAGAGAGCAGATACAGCAGGATAAGAGAGCTAGGTTCTCCGGTGGGTTCAAAGGTGCCCCAGCTAGGGGCAGAGGTCAGTTTGGGAGGGGCCAGCCTAGTAGACCACCAGTTTCAGCACCACCACCTGCTCGGGGGGCCCTAGAACGCCCCTATCTCAGTGCTATGCCAGAGACTTCCTATCACCCGCCAGCTATTCAGGGTTCCTCCAGTGGGTATTCAGGTCCCCGGGGTCCTTCTGATTCTTATTTCAGTGCTATGCCGGAGAGTTCATATCGTCCATCGGCTATTCAGGCTTCTTCCAGTGGGTCTGTGGGTTATCAGGGTCATCCATCAGGGCAGCAGGTTGCCGCCCCGCGCTGTTGTTTCAAGTGCGGAGATCCCAGTCACATGAGGAGATACTGCCCCAGACTTCGGGGCAAGGCAGTGCAGCAGGGTCAGCAGCCCATAATTTCAGCACCAACTGCCCAGCCACCTAGAGGTGGAGGGCAGACGGGTAGAGGCCGTCCTAGAGGTGGAGGCCAAACATGGAGAGGTCAGCCAGCTTTGCCCCAGTCAGATGGAGGCCAGACAGCCGGTGCTCCAGCTAGATTCTATGCTCTTCCGGCCAGGCCAGATGTATTAGCCTCAAATGATGTCATCACAGGTATTATTTTCGTCGATGGTAGGGATGTTTCGGTATTATTTGACCCGAGGTCTACTTATTCATATGTATCATCTATGTTTGCTCATTTCCTGGTTATTTCTCCTGAGCCTTTGGGTGTTCCTGTTCATGTGTCCACTTCTATGGGTGATTTTGTGGTTGTGGATCGGATATACCGGTCTTGTGTAGTTACTATCTGTGTTTTTGAGACCAGAGCAAATCTTCTGCTGCTTGATATGATTGATTTTGAGGTCATCCTAGGCATGGATTGGTTGTCCCCATATCACGCCATCCTTGATTGCCATGCCAAGATTGTTTCAGTAGTAATGCCAGGGTCGCCGAGATTGAAGTGGAAGGGTTCCACAGTTGATATGCCGAGCAGGGTTATTTCTTTCCTGAAGGCTCGACACATGGTCGAGAAGGGGTGTTTGGCCTATCTAGCTTATGTTCGAGACGTCACTGCAGAGTCTTCGACGATTGATTCAGTGCCAGTAGTCCAAGAGTTCAACGATGTTTTTCCTTCTGATCTTCCTGCATGCCTCCGGATTGCGATATTGATTTTTGTATTGATTTGGCTCCAGGCACTCAGCCTATATCTATTCCACCATACCATATGGCTCCTAAAGATTTGAAGGAGCAGTTGGAGGAGTTGTTAGCAAAGGGGTTTGTCAGGCCTAGTGTATTACCTTGGGGCTCACCAGTGCTATTTGTGAAGAAGAAGGATGGGACCATGCGGATGTGCATTGATTACCGCCAGTCGAACAAGGTCACCATCAAGAACAAGTACTCGTTGCCTCGTATTGATGATTTGTTCAACTAGCTGTAGGGAGCTAGGCTGTTCTCTAAGATTGACCTGAGGTCAGAGTATCATCAGCTGAAGATTCAGGACTCGGATGTTCCGAAGACTGCATTCAGGACTAGATATGGCCACTATGAGTTTCTGGTGATGTCCTTCAGCTTGACTAATGCCCCAGCGGCGTTTATGGATCTGATGAATCGGGTATTCAGGCCTTATATTGATTCCTTTGTTATCGTCTTCATCGACGACATCTTGATATACTCACGTAGCCTGGGGGAGCACGAGCAGCATTTGAAGGTAGTGCTTCAGACCTTGCGAGAGCAGAAGCTATATGCTAAGTTCTCCAAGTGTGAGTTTTTGCTTGAGTCAGTGGAATTCTTAGGGCATGTTGTGTCAGGAGAGGGTATTAAGGTGGATCCCAAGAAGATTGAGGTAATTCAGAGTTGGCCACGTCCCACTTCAGTGATCGAGATCAGGAGTTTCCTGGGATTAGCAGGTTATTATTGGTGATTTGTGCAGGGCTTTTCATCCATTCCGTCACCTTTGACCAGATTGACCCAGAAGGGTGCTCCATTCCATTGGTCCGATGACTGTGAGGAGACTTTCAGAAGCTCAAGACCGCTTTGACTACGGCACCAGTTCTTGTGTTGCCTTCCGGTGCAGGGATGTATACGGTGTATTGTGACGCTTCACGCGTTGGTTTGGGATGTGTGTTGATGCAGGAGGGGAGAGTTATTTCTTATGCTTCGCGTCAGCTGAAGATTCATGAGAAGAGCTACCCTGTGCATGATCTGGAGTTGGCAGTGATTGTTCATGCTCTTAAGATATGGACGCACTATTTGTATGGGGTGCTTTGTGAGGTTTATACCGATCACCGCAGCTTGCAACATCTATTCAAGTAGAGGGACCTTAATTTGAGGCAGCGCATGTGGCTTGAGTTACTAAAGGATTATGACATCACCATTCTTTATCATCCGGGCAAAGCGAATGTAGTCGCGGATGCCTTGAGCAGAAAGGCGGAAAGTATGGGTAGCTTGGCATTCATTCCAGCAGAGGAGAGGCCCTTAGCCCTGGACATCCAGTCCTTGGCTAACAGACTTGTGAGGTTGGACATTTCAGAGTCCAGCCGAGTTCTAGCATGTGTGGTTGCTCAGTCCTTGCTATTGGGGGAGATTAAGGCCCGACAGCTTGATGATCCACATTTGGCGGTTCTCAGAGAGACGGTACTTCAGGGAGGTACCAGGGAGATTTCCATTGGCGAGGATGGCATTTTGTGACTCCAGGGTCGTCTATGTGTTCCTAATGTTGATGGTCTGAGGGAGAGGATCCTAGAGGAGGCACAGTCGCGGTATTTTATCCACCCGGGTGTGACAAAGATGTATCGTGATTTGAGGTAGCATTTCTGGTGGCGGGGGATGAAGAAGGACATAGTGAAGTATGTGAGTAAGTGTTTGAATTGCCAGCAGGTCAAGTATGAACACCAGAGGCCAGGTGGTCTACTTCAGCAGATGCCCATTCCGGAGTGGAAGTGGGAGCGCATCACTATGGATTTCGTAGTTGGGTTGCCGTGGACTTTGCGGAAGGTTGATTCAGTGTGGGTCATTGTGGATAGGTTGACCAAGTCGGCCCATTTCATTCCTGTGTCGACTACCTATACAGCGGCGAGATATGCTTAGATTTATATTCGGGAGACAGTCCGATTATGCGGTATGCCGGTTTCCATCATATCAGACAGAGGCCCTCAGTTCACTTCCCATTTCTGGAGAGCCGTGCAGAGTGAGTTGGGGACTCGTGTAGAGCTTAGCACAGCATTCCATCCTCAGACTGACGGATAGTCGGAGCGGACAGTGTAGATCTTGGAGGATATGCTTAGATCATGTGCGATTGATTTTGGAGGGCAGTGGGATCAGTTCTTGCCCTTAGCAGAGTTTGCATACAATAACAGCTACCGGTCCAGCATAGAGATGGCCCGTACGAGGCCTTATATGGTAGACGTTTTCGTTCTCCTATCGGGTGGTTTGAGCCTGGTAAGGCTAAGATACTTGGCACAGATCTAGTATAGGATGCCTTGGATAAGGTAAAGTTGATTCAGGAGAGGCTTCGCACAGCTCAGTCCAGATAAAAGAGCTACGCGGATCAGAAGGCGTGGGATGTATCATTTATGGTTGGCGAGAAGGTTCTCTTGAAAGTCTAGCCCATGAAGGGCATTATGAGGTTCGGGAATAAGGGCAAGTTGAGCCCAAGATTTATTGTCCCCTTTGAGGTGTTGAGGTGAGTTGGGGAGGTTGCTTATGAGCTTGCTTTACCCCCTAGTTTATCGGTAGTTCACCCAGTTTTTCATGTTTTGATGCTTTGGAAGTATCATGCCGACCTATCCCACGTGTTGGACTTCAGCACCATTCAATTAGATGAGAGTTTGGGCTATGAGGAGGAGCCAGTTGCTATTATTGATAGACAGGATCGCAGCTGAGGTCCAAGAATATTTCTGCGGTGAGAGTCCAGTGGAGGGGCCAATCAGTTGAGGAGGCGACCTAGGAGTCCGAGGAGGACATGTGGAGCAAATATCCCCACTTATTCAGTAGTCCAGGTACTTTTCTATGTCCGTTCGAGGACGAACGTTTGTTTAAGAGGTGGAGAATGTACGACCCGACCGGTCATTTTGCCTTTTAGAATCCCACTACCCTAAATAAAGCCTCCCGTACTTGCTTTAACTAATTTACGACTTGCGGAGGCGATTGGTTCAGGAATTGGAAGGGTTTTGAGTAGAAATATGCCCATTTGCTTCTTTAAGATCTCTTAAAAGACCAAGTTTGACTTTGGTCAACATTTTGGGAAAACGAACCCGGATTCGTAATTTGACAATTTCTAAGGGTCCGTGGGAAAATATGGGACCTGGGCGTATGTCCGGAATCGAATTCCGAGGTCCCTAGCCCGAGTAATGAATTTTTATCTAAAATTGTTTAATCAAAGTTTTAAGGAATTAAAGAAACTAAGTAATCATTGATTTCCTACGTATCGGGCTCGAACTTTGGTTCCGAAGCTTGGTACAGGTCTGTAATGTTGTTTAAGACTTGCCCGTAAAATTTGGTGTCAATCCAAGTAGTTTAAGGGCGTTTTGACCCATTAGAAGAGAATTAAGAACTTGAAGTTCAATAGTTTGATCCATTTGGTTTTAGGAAATGATTCCAAGATTTAGCGTTGTTTTGGGAGTTCTGAGGGTTCGAGTAGGTCTGCCTCGTAATTTCAGACTTGTCGGTATATTCGAGTGAAGTAGGAAAATTTAAGAAGCACTGAAGTTGCTGCTTCTTTCATAAACGCATCTGTGGTTCTTGGGTCGCAGATGCGGGACCGTAGATGCGGTCAGGCCATCGCGGAAGCGAAAAGGGCTAGGCCAAGGGAAAATCACAGAAGCATCCCAGGGACCGCAGAAGCGGTTCCGCTTATGCGATCCCCAGACTGCAGATGCGGTCCATTCACTTTAGGCCCAAGCCACAGAAGCGGCCCAGTAACCGCAGAAGCGGTTCCGCATATGCGAGCCTCAGACCGCAGAAGCGGTCCAACTCCCTCTTGCCCAGCTCCGCAGAGGCGTCCCCATCTTTGCAGATGCGGTCCCCTAACCGCAGAAGCAGAAATCGCTGGGCAGTGGCCTTCATTTAATTCAAACTCAAACACCATTTTTCATTTTACACTCCACACTTAGGTGATTTGGGGGCTTCCAAAGAGAGGGTTTCAACATAGCACTTCAAGGTAAGTTATTCCCCTTCATTATTAGTTTAAATACATGTATATTATGTAGATTACAACAACAACAATAACAACCCAGTATAATCCCACTTAATGGGGTCTGGGGAGGGTAGTGTGTACGCAGGGTTAGAGCTAGACCTGGGGTTTTAATAAAATTAAGATTTAAGCATGAATTTGTTATGAAATGGACTAGAATTTATATATTATTGATCCTTAGGTTGTAGAGAACAATTTCCTTCGAAAAATATCGGAATCTGGGCAAGTTGGCTTGGGGTCGGAATTTAGGAAACTTGTGGAAAAGGTTGGGAAATTACTTAGATAGTTAGAATTTGAACTTTTAAGCCTTTATTGACTAGTTATTACCTATTTTATCTAGTTTGGAATTGTTTCGCTTCGAAGTAAGGGCTTGGGCTTGTTCTTGATGTTGGAAGTGTGCTTTGGAGCGAGGTGAGTCTCCTTTCTAACCTTGTAAGAGGGAATTGTCCCCATAGGATTTATAATCGAATAATTGTTGCTAAATGCGGGGGCTACGCATGCGCTAGGTGACGAGAGTCCGTGCGTAGCTACTACTATGATAATTGTTCGGGTAGTTTAGGACCCACATCATGCTTGTTTGTGTAAATCCTTATATTATCTTGTTATTCCGAGCACCTAGGATATGCTAGATATTTAGAAAGGGAATAAAAACATGCTTGTATAATTATTGAAGTCTTGCTTGGCATTAATGACTATTGGTGTGCCTTGTGTGTATACTTGATATTTTCTTCTTATTTGTGGATCGGGCCGATCGCTTCGGTATGAATAGATGCATCTATAGGCGCGTCGTCGACCCTCGGCAAGTGCACAATTTATTTCTGTTGGATCAGGCCGTCGCCTCGGCATATTTGCGCATGCTTATATAGCTTTACCTGAGCGTGTTAAAAATTGGTATTGTTTTTCATGGCCAAACTAAATTGATAATTGTAACTGTAGTAATTGATTAATCGGAACCCTAGTGAGAATATGACTTAAATGCCTTGTTGTAAACTGTTGCCTATTAAAGATCTTTCATTGTTAGAATTATACTTACAATATTATCTGACCCAAGTGAGTATCAAGTCGACCCCTCGTCTCTACTTCTTCGAGATTAGACGGGATACTTATTGGGTACATATTGTTTATGTACTCATGCTATGCTTCTGTACTTAAATGTACAGGGTCTGAGGCAGGTGGATCTGGTTATTACTCTGGTGCGCATCCGTGAGCGGACGTGGGACTTCTACGGTGAGCTGCTTTCCCTCCATGTCGATCCGCAGCCGAAGAAGTCTTTATTTTGTGTTTCTATTCTGTCTATTCGGATCCGGACAGTAGGACAATATGATATTCTTTTGGATGTATATTCTACTAGTTGCCCGTAGCTTGTGACACCAGGTTCTGGCACACACTTTGGTAGATGATCATTTTGGGGTTGTGTAATTATTTTATTACAGTATTTGTCTCTTCTGGTTTAAATTCCACGTTGAGTGTTTACTCCACTTATTTCTAATCAAAAGCAACATAAGTAATTTTAGTAATGTTTCCGCAATGGCTTGCCTGACAAGGGTGCCAGGCGCCCTTATGACCTATTGTGGAAATGGGTCGTGACAGAAATACCTGATGTAGTCGAATTATAACAATATGTAACTTTAGATGAGTTAGTTGAATTAGCTGTAAAGGTAGAAAGACAAAACAAAAGGAGACAGCAATCTAGCTCATGGAAAATTCGGCCAACTACTATTCCAAAGAAGCAATGGTAAAAATCTGAGGAGACACCTACCCTTAAATTCCGTGAAGACAAGGGCAGGGGAAAATTGGAATCCAAGAAGGGGGTTAAGAATTTTATTCCTAAAACTTATAC
Organism: Nicotiana glauca; assembly: GCA_026770625.1. Taxonomy (NCBI): domain Eukaryota; kingdom Viridiplantae; phylum Streptophyta; class Magnoliopsida; order Solanales; family Solanaceae; genus Nicotiana; species Nicotiana glauca. The sequence goes on along the minus strand of MU752795.1, from coordinate 7,695 downwards.
TTCTACTTCTTCTATTCAATGTCTCAAGTTCCAAGGGAGAGGGCATAAGGCTTATGAATGCCCAAGTAGAAGAAACATTCTAATCAAAGAGGATAGGGGATATGAGAGTGAAAAAAATGAGCCAAGTAAAGAACAAGAAGAAAACTTTGTAGAGAGTGAAGAAGGAGAAGAGATGGAGTACAGTGATAGTAGGATGAATTTTGTGGTTAGGAGGCTTATTGGGTGACTCTAATGAAGAACAAAGGGAAAACATATACCATACTCGGTGTGAGATTAAAGATAAAATTTGTTCTATGATAATTAATAATGGGAGTTGTGCTAATGTTGTGAGTGCATATTTGGTAGAAAAGTTAGGGTTGGAATGGACGAAGCACCCTAGACCTTATAGGTTACAATGGTTCAATGATAGTGGAGAGGTCAAGGTGAATAAGCAATGCATGGTCTCCTTTAATATTGGAAGGTACGCTGATGAAGTTCTATGTGACATAGTAACCATGCAAGCTTGTCATATATTGTTGGGGCGCTGTGGCAGTATAATAGGAGTGCTTTTCACGATGGGAGGAAAAATAGATACTCTCTTGAGCATAATAGCAAGAAGTACATTCTTGAACCTTTAACTCCTTCCCAAGTGTATGAAGATAAAAAAAATGAAAGAATCAATAGGGAAACATGGGGAGGGATCAAAACGAGATACTAAAGGGAAAGAAAAAGAGGGAAAATATGAAATGAGACGTGAGGAGAGAGAGGGCAGCAATGAGAGAAAGGAAAAGGTAGGGAAGAGTGAAAAAGAAAAGCATTGGTGAGAGGAAAGAGGCTAAGATTGGAAAAAAAGTGAGCCTTGCAAATGCCAAAGAGTGTTTAATTTCAAGAAAAGAGGGGCTGCCTATTATCTTCTCACTTATGAGAAAATTCTGCTTAATAATGATTTACTAACATTCTCTTTGCCTAGTGTTATTTCTAACTGGTTGTAGGATTTTGAACATGTTTTTCCTGAGGATCTTCCTAAAGGTTTACCACCTTTAAGAGGAATAGAGCATCAAATTGAATTTATGCCGGAATCACAAATTCCTAATAGGCTTGCTTATAGGAGAAATCCTATCACGACCCTAGTTCTACCTCCATGAACATGTCGTGATGGTACCTAGTTCCTACAACTAGGTAAGCCTAACAATGCGAAATTCAATATAGCTTGCGGAAATATTTAATTAAACTAAGCAAATCTAGAAGGAAAACGATATATATAAGTGCCACTTGGCATATACAACTCAAAACAGAATGCAAAAGTCTACAATCTCATCCCAAAACCCGGAAACTCACGGGAACCACAGGCTAATAAAAACGTAAAACACTGCTCTAACTCCAGAATGTCTAAACAACTGAAAGAAAAGATAAGCTAACTACTAAAGTTGGAATAGAGTAGAGACTCCTGGTCTGCGGACGCGGCAGATATACCTCGAAGTCTCTGCTAGATCTCTCCGCCTCGATGATAGTACGCCTGGGTGGAGGACCCTGGATCTGCACATGAAAAAAACATGCGCAAAAGGGGCATGAGTACACCACAACGGTACTCAGTAAGTGCCAAGCCTAACCTCGGTTGGGTAGTGACGAGAAAGGTCAGGGCCCTACTAAGTTAAAATATAATAATAAATTAACAGTATGAAAGAAATGGCAGTAATAATGAGCACAGCAGTGAGATAAGACAGGTCAACAAGGAAATAACAACTACACAAAGAACAACGTAAACACGGAACGTGTACAGCTCAATACCAGTGATAACAATAAGGATCTCCCAGGACACCGTCCTGTAGTCCTTTTTCTCATATGTCCAGTGGATCTCCCGGGATACCGTCCCGTAGTCCATCACATATGTAAATCCGAAGGATCTCCCAGGATACCATCTCGTAGTCCAACCATCAATATGCAGGGGGATCTATCGGGAATCTAACCCGCCGTCCCAAAGTTTGCAGAGGGATCTATCGGGAATCTAACCCGCAGTCCCAAAGTAAAAGTTCAGGGGGATCTACCGGGAATCGAACCCGTAGTCCCAAAGTAAACAAACAAGGGGGAGCTACCGGAATCTCACATCCGTAATCCCAATATAAATACGCAATCACCNAGTAAAAACTGGATTTTCAACAATTGGCTCAAGTACGCGCTCGTCACCTCGCGTACAAGGCACTCAAAATACCAAATAACAAATCCTAAGTGGAAAGGTCCCCCACACAAGGTTAGACAAGCCACTTACCTCGAACCGGCTCCAAAATCAACTCGAAATCACACTTTTGCCGCGAGTATCCGACTCCAAATGGCCCAATCTATTTAATTCAATTACATATCGTAAATAACATCTCAAGCAATTGACTCTACTATTAAATTCAAAGACAAGATGCGAAATTAGGTAAAATGACCAAAATGCCCTTCAGGCCAACGTCTCGGAATTGAATAATTTTTTCATTTTCAGAACCCTCGTACTCTCACAAGTCTAACCATACAAAAATCTCCCAAATCGGAGGTCAAACACCCACTTAAAACTCAATAGTTTAGCCTATGAAGTTTCACCCAATTTTTGATCCTCAATTCGAATTTTAATGATAGATTTAACTACATAATGATGAAATATAACTAGAAGGGATTAAAGAAACGTTACCCAATAATCTTCTCTTCAAAACCCTCTCAAAATCACCCTTCCCTGAGCTCAATTTGATTTTTCTAACTTTTGAAAACTAACCATCGAAATCTCTATATCTGAACAGGGATTTCCGCTTCTGCGGTCTCGCTTATGCGGAAAATGAGTCGCTTCTGCGACTTTCACTAAAGAACCAATGTCTGCTTCTGCGGACCAGCAACCGCTTATGCAATTCCGCTTCTGCGGAAGAACAAACGCTCTTGCGGTTTCCTTAAAATGCCCCAAATCCCCTTCTGCGGTTATTTCCTCGCAGATGCGGTCCCGCTTCTGCGGACAAACCACCGCATCTGCGAAAGCTGAAAATCTTGACCAAAACCGCTTCTGTGGTCCTCCACGCCACATCTGCGATTCTCAAGCCACAGATGCAGAAATACCAGAAGCAGCAAAGACTGCTATTTCAAAACTTCTAAAATTCTTCCGTCAACCATCCAAAATCATCCCGAGGCCCCCGGGACCTCGACCAAAAGCACCAATAACACCTAATACCCTATTCAAACTTGTGTCAATCTTCAAAACACCTTACACAATGCCAGAAACCCGAATTAATCCATGATTTAAGCCTTAGAACTTCCATTTTTATCAAAATACGCTTTCGATCAAAAACCTAACCAAAACACGTCCGAATGACCTGAAATTTTGCACACACATCCCAAATGACACGAAGGAGCTACTGCAACTTCCGGAATTCCATTCCGACCCTTGGATCAAAAACTCGCTATCGGACCGGAAACTTTAAAAATTCAAACTTCGGTATTTCAAGCCTAAATGAGCTACGGACTTCCAAAATACATTCTGAACACGCTCCCAACCCCGAAATCACCTAACGGAACTATCGAATTTCCATTCCGAGGTCGTCTTCACACTGTTCTGACTATGGACCATTTTTCAACACTTAAGCACTCATTTAGGGACTAAGTGTCCCAAAACTCTCCGAAGCCCAACACCGAACGTCCCGGCAAACCAAAATAGCAGAAATAAACTTAGGGGAAGCAGTTAATAGGGGATCGGGGCATTAATTCTTAAGATGACCGGCTGGGTCGTCATATCCTCCTACACTTAAACATTCGTTCATCCTCGAACGAGCATAGAGAACATATCCTGCTCGATCTCCTAAGTCGCCTCCTCGGCCGGCTGACCCTGCCACTGAACCTTCACTGAAGCTATGTTCTTTGACCTCAACTTTCTGATATGCCTGTCCAATATAGCCACTGGCTCCTCCACATAAGATAGATCCTTGTCCAACTGGATTGAACTGATATACAACACGTGCGATGGGTCACCGTGATACCTCTAGAGCATCGAAACATGAAATACCGGATAAAATCCAGCCAAACTGGGAGGTAAGGCGAGCTCATAAGCAACCTCCCTAACTCGCCTCAAGATCTCAAAAGGGCCAATAAACCTCGGACTCAGCTTTCCTTTCTTCCCAAACCTCATGACACCTTTCATAGGCGAAACCCGAAGCAGAACCCACTCATCAACCATATATGAAACATCACGAACCTTCCTGTTCGTGTAACTCTTCTGTCTAGACTGGGCTGTACAGAGTCTATCCTAAATCATCTTAACCTTCTCCAGCGCATCCTGAACCAACTCTGTGCCCAATAGCCAGGCCTCACCCGGCTCAAACCAACCTACCAGAGATCTACACCTCCTACCATATAAAGCCTCATACGGCACCATCTGAATGCTGGACTGATAACTGTTGTTGTAAGCAAACTCCGCCAATGGGAAGAAATGATCCCAAGACCCTCCAAACGCAATCACACACACACGGAGCATATCCTCAAGAATGAATAGTACGCTCGAACTGTCCGTCCATCTGGGGGTGAAATATTGTGCTCAACTCCACCTGAGTGCCTAACTCCTGTTGCACGGCTCTCCAGAACCGCGATGTAAACTGAGTACCTCTGTCCGAAATAATAAAACTTGGATTACCATGCAGACGGACGATCTCCTGGATATAAATCTCCGCCAACCATTCCGATGAATAATTGGTACACATAGGAATGAAATGAGCAGATTTGGTCGGCCGATCCACAATGACCCAAATGGCATCAAACTTCTTCAAGGTCCGTGGGAGTCCAGATATAAAATCCATGGTGATGCACTCCCATTTCCACTCCGGAATCTCTATCTGCTGAAGCAACCCACCCGAGCGCTGGTGCTCATACTTCACATGTTGGCAGTTGAGGCATCTAGACACATAATCAACTATATCTTTCTTCATCCGCCTCCACCAATAGTGCTGCCTCAAGTCTTGATACATCTTCGTGGCACACGGATGGATGGAATACCGCGAACTATAGGCCTCTGCTAGAATCAACTCTCGAAGAGCATCAACATTAGGCACACAAATTTGGCCATGTATCCTCAATACCCCATTATCTCCGATAGTCACATCTCTAGAATCTCCCCGTTGAACCTTGTCCTTAAGGACAAGCAAATGAGGGTCTTCATACTGCTGCTCCCTGATACGATCAAATAAGGAAGATCGGGAAACCATACAAGCTAGAACCCGACTCGGCTCCGAAAGATCCAGTCTCACAAACTGGCTGGCTAAGGCCTGAACATCCATTGCCATAGGCCTCTCTGAAGCTGGTAAATATGCCAAACTCTCCACCCGGCGACTCAAGGCATCCGCCACCATAATGGCCTTTCCAGGATGATACAGAATAGTAATGTCATAATCCTTCAGCAACTCTAACCACCTCCTCTAACGCATATTCAGATCCTTCTGCTTGAGTAAGTGTTGCAAGCTCCGATGGTCAGTATAGATCTCACAAGGCACACCGTACAAATAATGACGCCAGATCTTCAAGGCATGAACAATAGCAGCTAGCTCAAGGTCATGGACAGGGTAATTCTTTTCATGTATCCTTAACTGTCTGGACGCTTAGGCAATCACCCTACTGTCCTACATCAACACCGCTCCAAGGCTAACTCTCGAGGCATCATAATAGACAGTATAAGACCCCAAACCAGTAGGCAACATCAAGATTGGGGTTGTAGTCAAATGGGGCACCCTTCTGGGTCAATCTAGTCATAGGGGTCACAATCGATGAAAATCCCTCCACGAAGCAACAGTAGTAGCCCACCAAACCAGGGAAACTGCGAATCTCTGTAGCTGAGGACAGCCTGGGCCAACTCTGTACGGCCTCTATCTTCCTCGGATCCACCCGAACCCTCACTCGAAATCACGTGGCCTAAGAATGCCACAGAACTCAGCCAAAACTCACATTTTGAGAACTTTGCATATAACTTCTTCTCCCTCAAGTTCTAAAGCACGGTCCTCAGGTGCTGCTCATGATCTTCCCGACTCCGGGAATACAAAATATCATCAATAAAAATAATAACGAACGAGTCAAGATATGGACTGAATACACTGTGCATCAAATGTATGAAAGCTGTTGGGGCATTGGTCGGTCCAAATGACATAACAAGGAACTCGTAATGACCATACCGAGTCCTGAAGGTAGTCTTCGGGATATCTGGCTCCCAAATCTTCAACTAATGGTAACCTGAGCGCACGTCAATCTTAGAAAATACCTGTGTGCCCTGAAGCTGGTCAAACAGATCATCAATACGAGACAAAAGATAACGGTTCTTCACTGTAACTTTTGGCAATAATCAATACACATACGTATAGAATCATCCTTCTTCTTTACAAACAAGACAGGAGCACCCCACGGTAAAACACTTACCAAGCAATTCCTGCAACTGATCCTTCAACTCAGGAGGAGCCATATGATACGGAGGAATGGAAATGGGTTGAGTGCCCGGCAACAGATCAATGCCAAAATCAATATCTCTATCGGGCGACATGCTTGGAAGATCAACTGGAAACACATCGGGATAATCCTGTACCACTAGAACTGAATCAACAGAAGGGGTGTCAACACTAACATCTCTCATATAAGCTAAATACGCGGCACACCCCTTCTCAACCTTACGCTGAGCTTTAAAAAAAGAGATAACTCTACTGGGAGTGTGATCTAAAGTACCAATCTACTCAATACGTAGAATACCTGGCATAGGCATCGTCACGGTCTTGGTGTGACAATCAAGAATAGAAAAATGGGGCGACAACCAGTCCATGCCCAAAATAATGTCAAAATCCACCATACCGAGTAACAATAAATCCCCTCTGGTCTCAAAACCACGAATAGTAACCAAATATGACCGATAAATGCGGTCCACCACAAGAGAATCTCTCACAGGAGTAGAAACATAAACGGGGGCACTCAAAGAATCCCGAGGCACACCCAAATGCGGAGCAACGTAAGAAGACACATAAGTAGAGTCCGGATCGAATAGAACTGATGCCTCTCTGTGACAAACCAGTATAATACCTGTAATGATGGAGTTGGAGGCAACAGCCTCGGTACGAGCAAGAATAGCATAATATCTGGCCCGGCCCCTCTCTCGAGGGCAACCTCTATCTCCCCGACCTCTGCCCCTAGCTGGGCAGGTGGGGTAGCAGTTGGAGCTGTAACCATGGCTTGAGAACTCTAAGGGGCACGCTGTGGCTGAGCAGTCTGTGAAGATGCACCCCTACCAAGTCTGGGGCAGTCCCTAACCATGTGGAGTGTATCACCACACTCGAAACAAGCTCTAGGAGGACGTGGTGGCTGTGACTGACTAGGGCCAGGTCTGCTGGACTGGCCTCTGGAAGCACCCCGCGCAGGAGGTGCGCTAGAAACTGGAGGTGCATAGTAAAGCTCCTAAGGTATAGGCAGAGCTGGAGCATTGTTGGCTACTGGAAGAGCTGAATGGACGGGTGACCCGTATAACCTCTGCCATAACGACCTGCTAATGGGGTACAGGCACCAGAGTAGTGACCCGACTCTCGAGACCTCTTGGCCTCCCTCTCCCCTCGCTCTCTGGCGAGCAAACCCTCAATCCTCCTAGGAATGCTCACTACCTGCTGATATGGAATGTCCATCTCCAACTCTCGAGCCATGCTAGATCTGATGGGTGGGATAAGACCCTCAATGAACCTGCGAACT